>JAFMSR010000011.1:37260030-37360011 GCA_022818135.1 Saxidomus purpurata
TTCACTGGGACCACATGTCCACACAGTTTAATTTTGAGCTATGAAATACGAGCTGTTCAGTTGGACTTTTAACCTTTAACAAATATAATTTTTAACCCTGTCATGTTTAAGATCTGTGAAGGAAAACCAAGCACACGTATCCAGTTGCAATTTCCAGAAATGCTGTTGTCAAAGTGCTACTATATTATAATCAATGTAATGAAATTGATTGCTTTGATACAGTGTTACATTTGTAAAAATTCCTGTAAATATAAAAAGGCCCTTTTTGACAACAAGGGGAGGTTATTGTTTTGATTCTATGTTACATTTGTTGAAATTCCCACACATATAAACAGGCCCTTTTTTGACAACAAGGGAAGGTTATTAGTTTGATTCTATGTTACATTTGTAGAAATTCCCACACATATAAGCAAGCCCTTTTTGACAACAAGGGGAGGTTATTAATTTGATTCTATGTTACATTTGTAGAAATTCCAGCACATATAAGCAAGCCCTTTTTGACAACAAGGGGAGGTTATTAATTTGATTTTATGTTACATTTGTAGAAATTCCCGCACATATAAGCAAGCCCTTTTTGACAACAAGGGGAGGTTATTAGTTTGATTCTATGTTACATTTGTAGAAATTCCCGCACATATAAGCAAGCCCTTTTTGGGTCGATTGTTAAAATCGAACCAAAGTTAACAGAGTATATCGGCCTTACGGCCGAACGCACAACATACAAACAAGTAGTTCCATATAAACAGTTGTTAGGCATTATAGCGATTTCTGTTTTCAAAATTATATAGTAATAAATCTAAATTATTTAAAAACATTTCAGAATAGAATAATATTATTTCGTTATTTTTCTTTAAATGTGTAATTAATCGTAAATACTATTAATGCGCGAACTAACGACTTGGACATAAATATTTATAAGAACTCGTTTTTTACCGATAACTCATAGTCGGCGGACATAGAGCAGTTGGTAGAGATGTTGGAAATTGAAATTGCGCTGACTTACTGTGGCGGATGCGAGTTCGAAACCCATCTAATACATTTTTTTTTCTTTTCTTCTGTTTTACTTCTAATTTTAAGACTTTAAACCATTTTAAATGTTTTACAGCAAATAATCATAGAAAACTTCATTCATGTCAAACTTATAAGGATAATGTTAATAAGACATACTGTATACATATTATTCAGTAAAGTTCAGTCAGTAGTTGTGTCAGGTTTTGCTTGTACAACCAGAATTGGTTTCCTTGGGTTCTTTTGGGGCCATGCCTCAACATCAATCATCACCAATTTCTAGAATATTTACATGTCAATTTTATTTGTGGGCCCGCTGTGATACTTTGTATCACTGTTTTTCTTGTTCAGTTATTAATTTACTCCGTGTCTTCTTTGATCTTGCTCATTGTTCAGTTTTTGCCTACAATTTAGGATAGGAATTTATTTTGTATTATTGACACAATACAATCAACCCTATGGGCAAATCCCATAACTTTTGAATGACATTAAAAGTTGTGCAAACTTTGAATTTTTAGTTCAGGTTTGTAAAAATCCACTTCTCAGTTACCATTTACAGCTATGATACTTTATAGGGCAGTTGAACATACATGTAGTCACTGAATGCAAAAGGTAAGCGCACATGGGTTCCTATTAAATGTAAAGTTTACACATATGGTTAAAGGTCAAACTCTGTGGACATTTGTGTCTCCAGTTTGTTGATAACTTTACTCATGCATGGGTTGTCCTGATATTTACACATGCATGTGTACAGTCTGTGTTGTTCAGAGACAATCGACCCTCCAGCACTTTCAGTCCTTTGATTGACAACAGGGGGAGGTTATTAGTTTGATTCTATGTTATATTTGTAGAAATTCCCGCACATATAAGCAAGCCCTTTTTGACAACAAGGGGAGGTTATTAGTTTGATTCTATGTTACATTTGTAGAAATTCCCACACATATAAGCAAGCCCTTTTTCACAACAAGGGGAGGTTATTAGTTTGATTCTATGTTACATTTGTAGAAATTCTCGCACATATAAACAGGCCCGTTTTGACAACAAGGGGAGGTTATTAATTTGATTCTATGTTACATTTGTAGAAATTCCCGCACATATAAACAGGCCCTTTTTGACAACAAGGAGAGGTCTTGGGATCATCAATATATCCTAGATGAAACTAACAGTGATGGTTCAGCAGTAAAGGAATACAATTTCGATGAGATCCACCTTACAAGGAATGCTTCACTACAACTGAAGACTGGTGATGGTGTGGTGAGAGTGTTGATAAGTAACAAAATCTTTGGTGATGCCTCTGGTCGAATTTATTTGCAGGTACATATATTATTCTGTAAAGATAACGAGTAAAAATATCTTCTTTAACTCTATGTATATTATGGCAGACAGCATGTGAGAGTCAATGTAAAGCTCTTTGCAGCGAACAGGGTACTTTCCTTTTTCCGAGATACAGGATGCTTGGCTTTATCTTCCTTATGCTACCTTTTTAATGCATAGGTCTCAAACTTCAATACTGATAGCACTTTTGATAATGTACAGGTTGTTTCATCAGGGAACTACTGCAGGCTTCTGAGATTTTACTGTCTTGCTTTATGCAGCAACCCCACCTATGTAATTAATATTCAACTTGACTTACCAAAATATATGTTGATGCAAATTATGCAGCAGTTGCTTATTGACGTTAACTGTACACACTATTTGGGCAACTCATTTCTAATTATATACAGGCAAATCAATCCGCCTTCCTTGAAGAATACCAACCCCAAACCAAACTACCGATAAACTTATGGATCGACGATGCTGCAAAGGCCTATCTGTCACCACTCATATACATCCTTGGCCTCGGAGAAATTGCCCTTAAGTGGAATGGTGAGATAATTGGTGTGCGTCACATCAGAATTGTTCCTGGGAGAGTTATTAACATAAATATTAATGCAATGACGAGCTATGTGGTAGACGGCATCCTTGTTATAGGAATTCCGGGTTCATTTGAATTTGCAACTATGGAACTAGGTGCCAGGGCTGTAATGGAGCTTCCTCCACCTATGCCATTGGTGCTCTCTGTTGGAATACTGGTATGTACATGTATTACATTTGCTCTTTTGTTTGAGTATGCAGTAAAGCATAATATAAATTATTATTCAACTGTAAAAATTACTTCTATTACACTTTAAGGTGCTAGTGTGCTCGGGGAAAGAGTTTCCAAAAAAGCTTATAAGTACTACTCGATCCCTTGTCTTTGTAATATACATTGTACTTACATGATATTTGATGAATAAAATATTGTATAAATTAAGGTGCTAGCTTGTGTAAACTGTAAGTTGCTAAGGTCTTGTTTCACAATTTTTATTTATGCCCACTTTATCATAAATGTTCATGAGAGTATGTTTCACACAGAGATAGAATAAAACTTGAGCATTGAGATTGATAGATTTTTGCTTTGTATGCTCCTGAAGGGTGGCATATTAAAATCTGTAAAGTCTGTATGTCCGTCCATCCGTGCGTCCGACCTTACATTTTTTCGTGTCTGGGCTGTAACTTTGTCATGCATTGAAAGATTTTGAAATAACTTGGCGCAAATGTTCAGCACATAAAAGGTGTGTTGCATGCAAGTCCCACGTCCCTCCCTCAATGGTCAAGGTCACACTTAGAGTTTATAGGTAATGGAATCCTGTATATATGCATACATTTGTGTCTGGACTGTAACTTTGTCATGCATTGATTGATTTTAAAATAACTTGGCACAAATGTTCAGCACATAAAGACAATGTGTTGTGTGCAAGAACCACGTCCCTATCTCAAAGGTCAAGGTCACCCTTATTATCTAAAAGTAATGGCATACTGTATGCATGGAAGGGTTTTTAAATTACATAGCACAATTATTGAGCACATAGAGAGGACACAGACTGTGAGACACCTCTTTCTTGGGGCATTTGTCACTTGTGAGGGACAGCTATTGTCGTAACATGCAAAATTTTCATGCTGAAATTTAAACTATTAAACCACAGAACACGTTTGAAAGACTGTAAAGAAGGGAAGACATTGTTTAATTTGCACATTGAGTAGGCATATAGTCTCCTCTTATTTTTTTGTTGAAGACAATCTAGGAATATGGCTTTGCAATCACTAAAGATTAACTAAATTTAGATGGAACTTGGAATAATCAGCAATAATCTTAGTCATCATTAGTGTGTGCATCATTCATGTATTTATAATGCATTTTCATTGAATGTGTAACTTATCATCATATGCAATTCACATCCATATCCACTTCAAATATTTTTCTAGTGAGATAGAAAAAGAATTAACCTTAAAGTTTAATGAAATGTTGCTTTTAGATGTTTTTTTTATATAATTCTTATGTGTGAAAGGGGGCAGCACAATCTTAAACTATTTATTAACAACTTGAATTTGTATTTAACTGTGCTTCTTTTCATATTAAAATATCCCAGATATTAGGAATTGCTTATTCTGAGACTAATCTGTACTAGTGTATGGTTTGTACTTTGTAACAATGCACGTTTTGTTGTAGGACGTAAAATATGATGCAAGATTCCGAGCAGACTCTATGGAGGTGTTGGCAACAGATTTCTATCTGGAGCCCCTGGCAGAGTTTGTGTGTGTAGGAACAAGCCGAGAAGCTCAAACTGGAGACTCAACATCTAGTGGAGCTGGTGGAGGCCATGCCTCAATGGGGGGAGGAGGTTATAAACATTTTCATATGTTGAATTCTGTTGCTCTTGTAAATAATAACATTATCTCAAAGGGTGCTTTTGCTGTTTTTTGAAATCCCCCGCCCCCACCCCCAAATTATTTTTTTAACTTTGGCTACATTTCATTTAGTTAAGTTTGTACTAGCCCCATTAGGGCTTGAATCCATAACCTTTGTGATAAGCGGCAGACACCTTAACCTCTACTTCACCACTCCCGTCATCTCGTTTATGCACTGTGATTATTATGACAACTGAAAACAGTACTGAATCATTCAGTACATGTAATGTTGAAACTTTGAGTTTCCTAAGTGCTGTCATCATTGAGATTGAAATGTTTATATTCATTTACAAACATTTTTTTTAATGAATATTCTTTTGTAAGGTCTAAATTCTTTTGCAGTATCTACAGACCCTTCAGTTGGTGGAATAGCTTATGGTTCCTTATACACTCCATTGGAGACAGGGAGTGCTGGTGGAGGTACAAGTGGCGGTCTCGGTGGAGGAAGAGTGAAGATCAGAGTGCCAGCCGAGTTTCTCTTGGACGGAAAAGTTCTTGTTGATGGAGCCGATGGTTGGTATGATGGGACCAGTGGGGGAGGTGGAAGTGGCGGCTCTATCTTCATTGAAACAGGTCAGTTTACCTCTCTTTCATAAAGATGTTCCAGGATAATTTCATGCATATCTTTATCAGATCTAATCAATGATTGAAGGTTAATTGTCCTATTAAAAATGGCCATTTAATCCTAATTAACTACTGTAGCATTTCATTTCAATGAATACTTGTTATGCCTCCATCCTAGTGGGCATAAAACTTTGCTGACAGCATCAGTATGTAGTCCAGTTGTGCATATCATAATTTGGGTTTTGTCCAAGCTTCTTCTTCAATACCCCTTACCATTTTCATAAAATTTCGCAGGAAGTATTAATATGAAGTTTAGTTGTGCATACTATAATTTGGAGTCACTTAAAGCTCAAAGGTCAAGGTCACAGGGACCTGAAAACAGAAAATCTTGTATGGGCTTCTTCATCAAAACCCCTTGCTGTATTTTCATTAAACTTTGCAGGAAGCGGTATGAAGTTTAGATGTGCATATTTATTATTTGGGGTCACTACCTTAAATGGTTTTCCATGAAAAACAATCTACTTTGAATGGTATGGTATATTAGGGTTTTATCGTTGGTACCGGTTTCCCATATGACCAACGCCCCCAGAAGAGTTTAGTTATTTTAGGTTTTCGGGGGATAGTGCAAGATACAGAAAGCGTCCCAATTCCAGAGACACCCCTGGTTCTTTATCATGCCAGGTTTTCACCCATACATGGGACCTCGGTTTTAAAGTCTCATCCCTACTTTGAATGTTTGTACAGCAGTTTTATATAATACGGATATCAATGTCAGTAACTTGGCACAATACATTAATTGTGTATTACTTGCATTTGTTACAGTAGGAAGGTTATATGAAAAATGTATATATATTTGTAGTGATTAAGAAATGTCTGCTATTGTAACAGAAATACTGTAGTAGTTAAGAGTGTATTAAAGACTAATGAATATTCCTAGAATAGTTTTTTAAGTACATATTATAGTTCAAGTCCACCTTGGAATCAAGATGACCCAGCAAACAATGTGAGTATTAAGACAACCTTTCAACAAAGACCACCATGACTCCTCCTGGTTAGTGGTCTTTGTTCAATGGTTTGACTGTAAGACTATGATTATAGACAGTTTCATTTCTATGTTGTATAGGTCAGCTCTCCGGACATGGAGCATTGTCTGCTATTGGCGGTAATGGACATGGCTCGGCTGGTGGTGGAGCTGGAGGCAGAATAGCGATTCATACCTGGGACTCCAATGACTATAAGGGAGATCTTTTAGCATATGGCTCTGGAGGGACGACAGATGGAGATCTTGGAGGCCCTGGAACAGTGTTTGTTGAAGATAAGATTGGTGACTTTGAGTATGAAAGCAGGTATTGGAAATTTTTATACTTTTTTATGTGTTTTGTGGTAAAGTTAAGTAAAAAATAGTTTTAAATCTTTTTTCAATTTCATATAGGTTATGATTATTTAAAACTGAACCCTTAATATACAATGTAAACGTTCAAATCTGGGCAAATGGGGTAAAAACTGGGTCAGATGGTCAAATCAAAGGAAAACCCTGTCAAACACTCTAAAAGCCACGTTTACAAATCATTTAAAACTGATCATATGTTAGTCCAAGTGATTTCTAGGTCAAATTTGAAACAAGGTCACTTTTGGTGAAAAACTAGGTCACTAAAACAAACCATATTGAAACTGTATTAAAACCCTGAAGGCCTGGTGACATTCAATACCCAGTTGTCATGAAATTTGGTCAGATTGTTTGTTTTGATGATTTTTATGGCCAATCATCATAAAAATTTGTCAGAATTTTTTGTCTTGTGAAGGTCAAACACAATGTTATGTTTTTGATACAAAGCTTATGGTTGAATTTTGGTCACATTGGGTCGTAATTAGGTTGTGTACTCCGATGAGGGATATAGGGCCATCTTGGTCCTGTCATTTTTGTAGCAATGAGTAAAGGTTTTAAATGAGTATAAGTATTATTTCTGATTTCTGATTATTTCTGTCATTTTGATCTGTTAAGTAATTATTGATGTGCGTTCTGCATTGAAATAGAGCTCTACTGTTTAACAAACACAGTTGTGTGTCCCGTTCTTATATTTCTAGCTTTACATTTTATGCTCAGTAATTCACATACCCTTTTTCCAATCAGATTGTACATTGATGGTCAGAACCTAGAACTCCCTAAACCTGTTGTTATTTATGAGAAAAATCCTAGACATGTGACTGAAGCTGCCAAAGGCCTCTACACTACAAACAATGCAGATTTGGACTTTGAACATCTTATGCTGAATCAGAATGTAAGTACATATAATGGCATCAGTTGTATACCAAATTGACCTGTCTATCTATTTATCTATGGGTACTGCCAACCCCTCCCGGGAGTTTTCTCCAGGACAACACCTGTCTACAAGAAACACATTTCTGTGTTCCAAAGAGTGTTTGCGCAAGTATGAGAGAGGTTACATTGTACATTGTTTATGAGATGCTTAAGTCAGTGCTTTCAGATAACTTTGCACACTGAACAATCAAAACACAAACACCATATGCAAACAGAATGCATTATACATGCACGATAACTGGTGAATGAATTTATCACCTTAATTCTAGACATAAATTCTGACTCAAAAAATAAAATTTCCTTCATGATTTCGGTGTCAGATATACAGAAAAGAAAACGTCAATTTTAATCTGCATCTATTATCAAATATATATATAGCTTATTCATTATATGAATTATATGAATTAATGATAATTTGATTTATATTGTGTCATGAAGGAAATTTTTATGGTAAGCTGATGTAGTCCTTTGCATTGGTTAAGTGACACATTATTCTTTAAATCTGGTTCAAAGCTTTTCTTGTGGCTTAGTGCATGTGATGATTGGAGCGTACATATTATTCTAATATTTTAGCACATGCATATCTAGGACACTAAAAATAATTTGTGTTTCTAGAAGCAGTTGAAGTTCAATGGTGAATACTGAGCAATGTAAACAATTGTTACTTAGTTATTAGGTTTGTTTCTCTTGCAAAGCATTTAATGGCCATTTTGTTTAGTGATCATTAAATGATTTGATGATTTAGATGTAAGTATTTCAATCAGAAATTACTACAGTCAACATTGTATTACGAGACCACCCAATGGAACCAGCAAAAAGTAGTCTCTTAATACAATGGTCTCTTAATAGATTATGTTTTACGCACAAGTAAACTGGTATTTTGAACTGTTAATAAACGTTACTGTTAATCATACATGTGCGTGTAACACATAACTGACTACACTATACTATATAATATAAGATTCATCTAGGAACAAACATTAACAATTGAATAAAATGAAATCCTTGAGAATATGAGAAAGTGCTTTTTAGAAGTTTATCAAACTGAATTAGTCTACTTTTCATATTTGTGAAATCTTGTGCACAATTTCTGTAGATCTTGTTATTTGAAAGACCGTTTGTCCTTAAATCCATGAAAATAAGTAAACAGGCAACTTTATGCTGGTTTAATGTAAATTTGCTATCATTTTCAACATAATCATTTTCAAAATTTCCCATAAGCTACTCTGGCTTAATATAAAAATTCCACCACTGCTTTTTCTTCAGTATTGTCTTTTGGGTCGCGAAAATCGTTTCACTAGATGAGGGAAGAGTTTGCTCCCTGTGCATAATTCAGGATACCTTGCATCGATTAACACAGGAAGTCCAAGATAATGAGAAATATTCTATACGGTACAACTATTGTGAAAAAATGAATTTAAAAGGGAAGTTTTGTCGGTAACCTTCAAACATGGTCTCTTAATGCATATATTTTCAGTGACCGGGACTGATTTTAAGTGGCCACTGGTTGCACAATACAAAAGTCTTTTAATGGAATAAATATATATAGGGATAACATTCGGGCGGGATTTGGAGTGGTCGTTCAATATAAAAGTCGCTTGATACAGGTGGTCGCATGAACGATGTTGACTGTATTTAAATGCTGTTTTCTCTTCTATAGGCAATGCTAGAGATAGGCCCTGGCAATGAAAGCATAACATCTGTCAATATTGACAAGCAGTATGGCGACAAGTCTGGGTATATACATGTGCAGAATGGACAAAGAGCAAATGTAGAATACTCTGGGTTCTCTCTCCTCAGATCACAACCACCTGTTAACTTCCATATTGATGAAGGCGCACAGGTTTGGCTGCCGACAGATTTCAAAATCATTGGGACCCAAACACCGGCTTTCCAGGTTTGACTACCTCACCACTCTTCTGTAGGATCTGAATGTTTTAACTTGTTATATATAATTGCAATGAATTTGATAAATTTGGTTGGTTTTTAGTGAATTCTTTTACCAAGCTGAGAGTTACAGGTGTAAAATGTGTTATGGACTTACAGAAAAATAATCTTGTCTTTTTCCAGCCTTGATAAGAGTTCAATACGATTACAATACTCTTGTAACTAGAGTATGGGTCAGATGGAGCACTCACTGACTACATAACAAATATAATGTTATCAATTACATAAAGTATAGTGATTACTGTACTATTCCAATGAATTCGATTACATAGTAATTACTCTACTTTTCCAAGATTAGTTACATTATATTAAGTGATTAATGTGCTTTTCCAAAGTGGAATAAACTACTACCTAAAAATTCATTAATTTTGCATTGGAGCATAAAGCATGAAATAAACAAATGTTTTACTCTTTAAGCTTGACGGGGAAATGGTGGGAGTGCTTGCACTGACTATTGAAGAAGAAAGAGAAATGTACATTTCCGATACTGCTTCCAACAGCATAGTAGTTGCTGGTTCTACACAAGGATTTGACAGTGGTATATATCAGTCTCTGCAGTTCCATACCATGAACACTCATATTTACCTGTTATTCTATTGTGTTTACCTTTTAAAGTACATGAAATAAGTTTCTATTCGATTTGTCTATTTTGTAGCAGCTTTTAACAATGGTGCAATGAAATTGTTTAAGATAACAGAAATTGAATTCTCATGAAGTAGAAGTCTTGGAAAGGACTTTGTTTGACTGAAAAACACCAAGGATTGTGTATTGCTCAACAGTCTATATTTATTCAAAGGTACTCTTGGAATTGGAAGATTTGTTATGCAGGCAAACTCACTGGTTGATCACACGGATCATTTTAAATTGGAAACGTCAAGTTTGTATATGAGATACAATGCTAGAATAACTGCTAATAGGATAACAGTAGATGCAACAGAAATACATATGGAAGGGGAAGCAACATTTGACACCAGCGGTATACTTATTGTGTTATATTATGTCTTCCACCACATCATACCGAGTTTGTGCTGTCTGTCACAAAATTTGTCCTGACAACTACTCTCATACCTAGTGTATTTTAATGAAACTTTGTAAAAATGTTCATTACCAAATCACCGTAACCTTTTGTACTTTGAGGGTCATGTCATGGAATCCATCTCTGCTACAGACCATTTCCCTTTATGTGGGAAAGTTTGCAATTTCATACAGAGGATAGGAATGTCTTACTGGTTCTTCCCAGGAAAGGTGATTTGGTAATTTTAAAACTACCCACCTGTTTAAATGGCCTAAATATGGTTAGAATGTGTATAAAATCCCTACAACAACAATAGAAAGCAGATATACCTCTTGGCTGAATAAAACTACACCATTTGTATGACATCTTTATCTTTACCTGGCTACGCCAGGGTGAGCTTTTCTAATTGATGATTGTCCGTCGTCCGTCAACATTTTGATTCAAATGACATCTCCTCTGAAACCACTAAGCCAGTGTTGATAAAACTATGCAGGAATGTTCTTTGCATGAAACTCTACCAAAATTGTTCAAAGAATTCCATTTCATGCAGAACTCTGGTAGCTTTGGCAACAAATAGGAAGAACTTTAAAAATCTTTTTCTCTGAAACCACAAGGCCTAGAGCTTAGATATTTGGCATGTAGCATTGTCTAGTGGACCTCTACCAAGATTGTTCAAATTATAACCCCTGTTTCAAGATTGACCCTGCGGGGGTGGTCACTTAGTTTTGCATAGGCTTATATAGGAAAATCTTTAAAAATCTTCTTCTCTGAAACCACAAGGCCTAGAGCTTAGATATTTGGCATGTAGCATTGGCTAGTGGACCTCTACCAAGATTGTTCAAATTATGACCCCTGGATCAAAACTGACCCCGCACGGGGTCACTTAGTTTTACATAGGCTTATATAGGAAAAACTTTAAAAATCTTCTTCTCTGAAACCACAAGGCCTAGAGCTTAGATATTTGGCATGTAGCATTGCCTAGTAGACCTCTTCAAAGTTTGTTCAAATTATGCCCCTGGGGTCAAAATTGACATTATCTAGTGATCTTCCACCAGGCAAGTGGACTTGTACCAAGGTGAGCGATATAGAGCCATCTTGGCCCTCTTGTTTTTTTTGCATTCTTTCTATTTATGACTGTTATATAAAGGCTTGAGGGCAGTGACTACCAGAATCAAGGTAACGTGCATGTGACAGAATCAGATGGTTTGAGTGATTTGTTTAAACCAGAGAGAATTTGAAGATATTCCATCACAATTGTTGTTTTCAGGCCGGGGAGGGGAAGGAGATTACGCTCAGGGACATGGAGGAGAAATTAACCATACAGAGGCAACTGACAACACAACAGTAGTAGGACTGGGTGGGGGATATGGAGGCTTTGGTGGAGGTGCTGACAAAGACAGCTACAATTCAGGTAACATCTTACAGGTGTCATTTGTCAGTTTTATACCTTAGAAATATTTTCTTGATAGACGTAAATTATTTCATGTCATTCTGGATACATAAGAAAAGTGTTAGTGCAAGAGAGAAGTTATGACCCAAATGTATCAATTAACAGGAATTCTTTTCTACTCGGAAATTTCTGT
This sequence comes from Saxidomus purpurata, assembly GCA_022818135.1. Lineage (NCBI taxonomy): Eukaryota > Metazoa > Mollusca > Bivalvia > Venerida > Veneridae > Saxidomus > Saxidomus purpurata. The sequence continues at coordinate 37,272,236 of JAFMSR010000011.1, forward strand.
TGCATGTATGTGCAAGGTATTAATAGCTACAGCTATGAAAGTATTGGTAAAAATTTCCAGCATGTGAAGTTGTACACCTCAAGTGTTTTTATGCCACTTCTTGTGGGGCATATACATCTGCTCTTGTCCGTCCTTTCATCCATATGTAGGCCCTGGAAATTTTGTGGCATTCACTGCTCCTTTACTAATTGAGATAGGCTTACCAAACTTCATACAAATGTTCAGTTTGTATGCCATGTTCCAAACTAGGTCATATGGGGTCAGAAACTAGGTCAAATTAAGGAAAATCTTGTAGACATTTTAGAGGCCATTTTGGATACCCAGTCTGCAAAAACACTGATCAGAATGTTCTAGTTCAAGTTCAAATCTGGGTAAAAAACTAGGTCAGAAGTTGAATCATAGAAAGACTTTGTTAAAACTCCGGAATCTACATTTTGTACCTGATCATCTTTAGAATTAGTCAGAATGTATGTTTTGATGAACTCTAGGTCAGGTTTGAACTGATTCACATGGGGTTAAAAACTAGGTCATCAGGTCAAATAAAGGCTATAGTACTATGGTGAGCAATCCAGGGTCATCAAACAATTCTAGTATTTTAATGTCTCTTTTGTTTGCTTTTAGCACAGCCATATGGTTCATATGAAACACCGCATGACACAGGAAGTAAAGGTGGTGGAAGTAATGCAGGTTTTGGAGGTGGTAGGATAGATGTTAAGGTTTCCCGTGGACTCCATCTTGATGGCAATATTGTTACTCTGGGTGGAAAGGCTTTGGGCAGTAACAGTGGAGGTGGTAGTGGAGGAAGCGTGTATGTTGTAACCCAGAACTTCTCAGGGCATGGTCTCTTTGAAGCCACAGGTGGTAATGGTATAGGTCTAGGGTATGGTGGTGCTGGAGGTCGAATTGCTGTACATGTGCAATGGTTTATGGAATACAGTGGACTCATGAGAGCATATGGTGGCTTCTCTGGAGATGAAGCCCTGGAGACTGAAGAAACTAGAAATGGAGCAGGTGGCACTGTTTACACCACTGACTCAAACACTATTGGACTTGAAAAGAAGGAAGTAGTTCTAGTTAATGGTACTGCTACATACATAGATGGCTACACAAAACTACTAATAGATAATGACAACAGAAATCATGTTCTAGGAACAATGGTTACAAATGCAGATGGAGAAGCATATAATTCCATCAATGTGTATGAATTTGATGAAGTTGAGGCAAACAACCATGCTGTATTATGGATAGAGGGTGAGCTTTCTGAGCTAGTAGTCCACAAGTTTGATGGTGACAGAACAGGACTCATGCATGTGAGAGGACAACAAAAAGTCTATTCAGAGTATGTTGAGTCTACAAGTGGGTACACAGTGGCCCCTGTAAGTTACAAAATTGACCATGGCACTGAAATCATTCTTCCATCCACCACTATAATCCTAGGGACGAGAACAGAAATGAGTGGTTTATTAACTATGGTGCAGAATCTAACGGTAGCTGAGGGAGCAAACTGTATATTCAACTCAACAGCACAAACCGCCCTCATTGAAAATGGAACATATGTTCATATGAATAATCTGAGTTTCAGTCACTTGACAATACAACGCGGCTCACAAACAACTTTTACACAAAAAGAAGGTTTTAATCTTGTTTTAGATCTTGTTAAATTGAGTGTTAAGTATGAAGGGCTTATGTTGATGAATGAAGGAACAATTTATTCCAGTAATGCAGTAGTGGAGAGTCTTGCTGTACTAAATGTTGATTTCATGGGACATGATGGAGAAACAGGACCCGGAGCGGATGGATCAAATGACGTATATGGTTATGGTGGTGCACATGGTGGACATGGAGGTGCTCCTGAACCAGAAGTTGGAGGAACACCATATGATTCAGTTTATAAACCAAGACATCCAGGAAGTGGTGGTGGGAATGGAAATGGAGAAGGTGGAAGAGGTGGTGGTTATCTCAACTGGGTAGTTGGTGAGATTCTTTGGATAGATGGAGAAGTCACCCTTGAGGGAGAAGCAGGTCAAAGTGGAAATGCGGGAGGAGGTAGTGGAGGTGGTCTCCTTATAGAAACAACAAACTTCACAGGATCTGGTAATTTAGACTGTCATGGAGGTGCAGGAAGTGGCAGTGGTGGTGGTGGTTCTGGTGGAAGAATTGCTGTGCATATAGGCTTCTTAAACAGTTACTCGGGTCGTTTGGATGTAACTGGAGGACTTGGAACAGGAGCATTGCCATCTGGAGCAGCTGGAACTGTGTACCTGCAGGAAAATGCCAGAGGACCACAATATGCTGATATAAAATATGATCCAGTTACAGGAGAAGAAACTGTTACAGCCACACACAGGAGGTTAGAAGTAAACAATAATGATATAGATCAACATTTGTATGTTGGTCACAAAGAGCCATGGCTATACACAATGTTGTTTGAAGAGGAGCAAAGAGAGTATGAGTTTGATGAAGTCATGCTTGAAGGTCATTCAAACTTGATGATTGAGTATCCCACAGGTACAGAGACTGAAACAGACTGGGCTGTTGAAGTGATGGTCCATCTCTTCCTTGGAGATAGAACAGGAGTCACCCGGGTAAGGGATAGACAGAGACTCTATGTAGAAGTTGTTGAGTCTGTTTCTAATGAGACCATTGCCCCTTGTAGCTTTAGAGCAGACAATGGATCTGAGTTGTTGATGCCTACAATAGCAAATATGCTGGGGTCGAGAACAGTTCTAGCTGGTAGATTGACAGGTGTTGAAGAGATGATGGTGAGAGGAGGTGCCAGTCTCTTTATGTCTACAGGAACAACTGCATTGATAGAAAACAGAAAATATGTGATGATGACATCCCCAGGAAATTACACATTTGCTATTTTAAGAATAATGGCAGGCGCAAGAGCTGAATTTAGAGATATAACTGGAGTTTGTGTTGTAACTGTAGCAGAAATGTATGTGAAATATCAAGCACTCTTGCTAATGAACTTTGTACAAATAGATTCCTCATATGTCCATGTAGAAAGTCAGGGTGAAATGAATTTTGATGGTGTAGGTTATGGACCACAGGAGGGACCGGGTGCAGGTGAAACATTACAAGATGGTACAGGAGTTGGTGGTGGTCATGGTGGGTATGGAGGAGGACCTGTCTATGGTGGAGTTCCTTACAATACGATATATGGACCTCTTGAAGCTGGTAGTGGAGGTGGTAGTGGAGGGGGCACAGGTGGTTCAGGAGGGGGATACCTGGAATGGAATGTTGGTGATTTAATTGAAATGAATGGGTTACTGACTCTTGTTGGTACAGATGGTGAAGGAGGCAATGCTGGTGGTGGAAGTGGTGGTAGCATCCTGATGCAAACAACAAACATAACAGGACATGGAATTATGGCCGTCAATGGTGGAAATGGTGTTGGAACTGGAGGCGGAGGGTCTGGAGGAAGAATTGCAATTAACTGTAGATTCAGGTATTCCTATGGAGGTGAATATCACAATTATGGAGGAGATGGAATGGGGGATAACAAGAGAATGCATGCTGGTGCCTCAGGAACAACAGTTGTAGAAGAGAACCAAAGAGAACTTCAATATCGTGAAAAGAAATATGACCCTGTATACAATACAACATTCCTGGAAGTAGATCATATTTATATACACTCTGATAACAAACTTAAATACAGTCCTGCCCCAACAGTGATACAGGATCCACCAAGAGCTAACTATGAGTTTGATGAAATGGAGATAACTGGATCGACCTATGCCTGGATATATCATCCAGATAATGTAACACATGTGAAACTAATTGCTCATAAGTTCATAGGAGACAAAACAGGCCAGCTTCATATAAGGGAGAATCAGACAGTGTGGGTTGAATATGTAGAATCTGTTTCCAATAAAACTGAAGCTCCAGTCAGTTACATCATAGACAATGGTGCAGAAGTGGTCTTTCCTTCAGAAGTACACATACATGGAACCAATAGCACAATTGCTGGACAGATCACTGGTGTCGCGGAACTCTACATTGAAAATGCAGCTCGGGTGGAATTCATGAGCACTGGAAATACAGCTTTTCTTGTGAATGGGAAATATGAAAGAGTTACTGGACCTGGGCATTTTGCTTTGGATCAGCTTCACATAAAGAGAGATGGATTGGCAGGATTTCTAAATATTGAACAGGAACTACTGGTAGAAGCAAGTGAAATTAAAGTGAAGTACCAGGGTGACCTATATATGAACAAGGCTCGTATCAACAGTACAAACTCCTGGATTGAAAGTGAGGGTGAGTTCCACTTGAATGGACATGGGCACCAGGCACAGATGGGTCCAGGGGCTGGTTTCACTGATGAAAATGATGTTGGATATGGTGCTGGGCATGGAGGTTATGGTGGTGGGTCTAATCCTGTAGATGCACCAGAACCTTATGGAAGTATATTCTCACCTTCTGAGCCTGGCAGTGGAGGTGGAAATGGTGATGGCACTGGAGGCAAAGGGGGCGGACTTCTCCACTGGACTACAAGTCACTACTTTGAACTTCAAGGTCTTCTGTCTTTACAGGGGACCAATGGGGAAGGAACAAATGCAGGTGGTGGCAGTGGGGGTTCTCTGCTTATTGAATCAATGAATTTTACGGGGCATGGTGTAATTGACACAGCTGGTGGGAATGGTACAGGAACTGGTGGAGGTGGTGCTGGTGGCAGAGCAGCAATACATTGTGAGGTAAAATAAATTTCTGAGCTGAGTTAAATTATTTTGTTAATTGTTATTTTTTGTAATCAAATTACTTAGGTTTACAGTATTTTCATGACGGTTTTTCCTTAAAGGAATCTGCCTGAAAGGCAAGTCATCCCCTATTTTCATGTTGTATCTTATAATTGGCTAAAACGTGATATAATTCAGACTTTGGCAAAAATAAAGTGCCACTTTTGCAGGACTGCAGAGATATAAATATTAATCTTTTGGCTGTTTCCAGGAAAATGGCGTCCACACACTCTGTCCGCTCTCTAGGTCAAACAGTTTTCATCTGATCTTCACCAAACTTGGTCAAAATGTTTGTCAGCATAATATCTCGGCCTAGTTTGAACCAGCCTATGTCCAATGGGGGACCAATCACCTTGTCCGCTCTCTAAGCTCAAACAGTTTTCATCTGATCTTCACCAAACTTTGTCAAAATGTTTGTCGGCATAATAACTCGGCGGATTCGTAACAGCCAAATCCACGTAGGCATTTTGAATAAGTCCCTTGATTTATGCAAAATTGGCCAAATTCACCTTGTCCACTCTCTAAATTCTAAACTCTAACAGTTTTCAGCCAAATTGACCCTAGACACATTTGGATTATGGCCCTTGAATTATTGAAAAATTATAACATTAGCCTTCTCAGCTCTATACTTCAAACAGGTGAATTTTGCTGTGTGTGCACTTACAGTTTTATCAGGTTTTATAAAACAAATGAACTGCCAGATACTGAGTTATGCCTCCTAGACGGGCGTATCTTGTTACAGTTTGGCACTCTTATTTAATTTTACTCTTACTCTTAACAGGTTTTTCTGTGTACATGTCAGACATTCCATGTCTGTCATTTTTAACAAAAATGTCCTTTATGAAGGATTTTTAGATTTCTTTATGATGACAAGTGCTACAACCATGTCTAAGCTTGAAGTGTAAACACTTGATGAACAAGCATGCACTATTGAACTGACAAAGCGTATAAGTGCGCCTTAAATGGAAATGGTTGAGAAATGGTTGTTTTCTCCAGTGATGCTTTGTAATCAAGAGACGAGACTGTTCTATTAAGAGACCTGCTTTGGTCTTTCCCTTGGGCAGTACAAGATTGACTGAAATTTGAAGACAGATATTAAAAACCACTGACAATTGGTTTTCTCATGCAAGGAATAGTGCATAAAGTGTCTCAAACCTTTACAGTATAGAGAGTGTATGATTAATTATGAGTAAGAAATAATATCTATTGTCCCATTGATATTATGTTTATAGTGGCGTTATTCATTTGGTGGCACATTCATAAACCAAGGTGGTGTAAGTGGAGCTAACGAGACCAGAGAGAGTCACGCAGCAGCAGCGGGAACTACTTACGTGCAAAACAACAGGAGACCTCTTGAGTACAGGATTGTCAAATACAGAGAAGAATCTGGTACTAAGTATTTAGAAGTTGATCACAGGTATGTCATTGTCGTATTAATCTTTTCTTAACTCACTGTTTTTATACCCTCCATACTTTACATAGTAAATTAGGGTCTAATATACAAATGTTGTCCCATTCATCCTAACCCGTCTCATTTTACACAAAGTCAAGTATTCCTTGTGCTACTCTGCTTAAACCTACTCATTGCAACATGTTCATTGACACAAGATTGATCACAATGACAAGTTATATAAATGTGTTTTATATTCAGAAGAAAAGGAGAACTAGCTAGCTTACTGGCGTCTGCCTTGGCCTTGCACTGAGGTTAAGTTTTCTGTACCACCCCACTTTTTTCAATTCCATTACAAATACTTACTCACCATCATTACCTCCATCAATAGACTAGAGTACATAACTCTTTGAAGGTTTTGTCAGAAATAGGCCCTTTTTATACACCAAAAGGGACGTATGGGGGGGGGCGGGGGGGGGGGGGGGGGGGTCCATTTGACCGGGGGGGGGGGGGGGGGGGGGGTGATTATGGCCCTTGAATTATCTAAAATTGGCCAAATTAGTCTTGTCTGCTCTCTCATAAAAACAGTTTTCAACTGATATTCACCAAAATTGGTGAAAATATTTGTGAGCATAATTTCTAGGCCCAGTACAATTACCAGCAAAATCGCCTCAGGCTCTTTTAGATTATGACCCCTTGAATTATCAAAAATTGGCCAAATTCACCTTGGCCTCTCTCTATGTAGAACAGTTTTCATCCAATCTTCACCAAACCTTGTGAAAAAAATTGTGGGTATAATGTCTAGGACAAGTTGGATAACCAGCCAAATGGCCCAAGGCACTTTATACATTTAATAGCCCTTGAATTATTTTCAGCTGTATAGTTCAAACAGCTGAATTAGCCTTGTCCGACTTATAGTTCAAACAGGCTTTACAAAAGGTATGAACTACTGAATAATGAGTTATTCCTCTTTGATGGGCGTATTTTGTGACAGTTCGGCACTCTTGTTTTTTATTTTATTTTATTATGTTTTTTTTCACTAGGGTCAAGGTCACTGTCACTCAAAATATATTTTTTAAGTATATTTTTTAAATTTTACAATTTCTACAGGCCCCGTTAAAACCTGCTTTGGTAGCACTGCCACGTTTTCTTGTTTTTGGGGTAAGTGAGTCAAAGGCCAAGGTCACACAACTTTAAAAATCTTTTCCACTCAATATCTTGAGATGTACATCATCAACAGTGTTCAAACATCATAGAACCTGCTCTATAAGAAAAGTTAGGGTTTATTTATTTCTGTTGGCGTCAGTGGGTCATATAGGATATGGTAGCAATGTGGACGACTAGCTCCTTGTCCGTATGTGTATAAGTTCATCCCATTATCTCAATCCCAGCCACTATCAATAAATTTCAAAGTCCAATTAAACATAGGTCCATGAAGTGGTTACTGCAACTGTTTAATCACCTAATTCAAAATGTTACATTGGAGCACGTGAAGATCCTAAGGGCCTCAGATAGGTCCAAAAGTGTTATTGATAATAAAAATTGTTTCACATGTTTTGATACACAATATTCATTCCTATTGGAAGCAAAAAAATTTTGTTTTTATTTGTTTAAATAATAGGGTCCTGAGAAATATCTTTTTGTCGATCAGTCAGCTGACCAACAGCTTTTGACCAAATTTATGACTCAAGAGTTAAGTTGAATTCTACATAGGAATTGTTCTCTACAGTATGTTTAAATCTATCACCTGAGTTGTGGTATTAATGCTTGAATGCGTTCATAAAGGCTAACTTTGAGATAAGTGAAATGCATGCTATTTAATTTTAGTAACGTTAAAAGTTTTGATATAGAAAATATGATAAAATGTTGCAGTCATCAGACTCCACTTATGCAGTGTCCGGTTTCATTGTTGGTTTTAGATGGTATATTTGCAAGATTTATCACAGTTTGTTGAGTGTTCTCACCCTTCATGAACAGTTTTCGCCTTTGGAAATATGCTGTCTTGTCAGTCTGTTAGGTTAACTCAGACATAATAACAAACATGAGTCAATCAGACATTTGCTCAGTAAAACTGTTGTATGCATTGCACTCGAAACCTGGTTATGTTATTGCTCTCAAAGGTAAGATTTGAAAATAAATACAATGTAAAAGAAAAGGATTGAATGTGTATGGTACTACCAGTATTCCCTTATGTCCAAATTCATTGTGCATGTGAGAGAATATAGATAATGCAGTTGGGTAATTATTATATCCTGAGTTTTCATTATATTCATTTTCGCTATAGGCAAGCACCACTGTATCTTATTGGTCTGTAGCAATTATCATGATCAGGTACAATTGTATGGCAGTCCAGTTAAAGTTTGTATGATTATGAATGAATAGAAGACAATGAGAGTAAAATGAATCTGCAAGAACCAGATTTTATAGTCAGTGCTGTTACAATGATTTTTTACAGATATATTCACATGGATAACAAAGGTATCCAGTCCCCAGCTGCAACCATGATAATGGAAAATGAAACCAAACTTTATGAGTTCAATGAAACACAAGTCGATGGGTATAGCAGGGTTTTGTTCTATCATCCGCCAGATGCAAATGTTACTGCAGTCATACATAGGTTTATTGGAGACAGAACTGGACAAGTACATGTACGGTCAGACCAGACAGTCTATGTAGAGTATGTTGAATCAGAATCTAATATCACTGAAGCACCTGTTAGTTATATCGTAGACGCTGGTGGTGAGCTGGTCTTTCCAACTGAAGTTCACTTACAAGGTATCAACACAACACTGGATGGAATGATAACTGGGGTTCACCATCTGTATATTGAAGATGGATGCACACTCAGTGTTTCAAGTACAGCTCAAACAGCACAGCTTCAAAACGAAAAGTATGTTGACGTTTCTGGTATGGGTAATTTTGAATTACCAACAATCAATATTCGAAATGAAGGAGTTTTGGAATTCAGAAAGATCTCTGAAAATTTTGTAATTGGTGCTGCTTTCTTTGAATTAAAATATGGTGGTAAAGTCTTGATGAATCATGGATATATTGAAGTAGGTGATTTAGACATGGAGTCAACTAGTGTGTTTAGTCTTGAAGGTCGAGGTTATGCCGCTGAGACTGGCGAAGGCAGTGGAACTGGAGGTAATGGTGGCAGCTATGGCGGTGTTGGTGGTGGAGCTGATGATTCCTTGTCTTATGGGTCTGTGTTTGATCCTTACCATCTTGGAAGTGGTGGTGGAGGTGTGGACGGTGGTGCTGGTGGTGGGTTTGTCAACTTTTCCGTCGGAACATCCTTCCATATTGATGGAGATGTAGATGCATACGGAGCAGATGCAACAGGAAACGGAGGTGGTGGTAGTGGTGGAACAATCTACATCAAAGCATACAACATGTCTGGTCTTGGAACTCTGGATGTTTCTGGTGGAGATGGTAGTGGAACTGGGTCTGGAGGCAGTGGGGGAAGAATTGCTGCACATATAGGAAGCTTCAATCAGTTTGGTGGCCTGTACCTTTCTCATGGGGGTTTTGGGGATGAGGCAGAAAATGGTGGTGGTCCTGGAACAATATACAAGTATGAATCTAACAGGGGACCTCAGTACAGGGAGCTCAAGTACAATCCTAGACTTAATAGAACCAATATAGAACCAGAACATAAAAAACTTACTGTAGAAAATAGTAACCTGCAAACCACAAACCCTGCTGTAGTAATGGAATCAGATACAGACTACTATAAATTTGATGAAGTACAGGTTGAAGGATACAGCTATGTTCATTTCTATCATCCTTCATCAGCAGATGTTGTTCAGGTAATCATTCAAGAGCTAACTGGCAACAAAAAAGGAATGATTAGGGTACAGAGTAATCAACAGCTTTCGATAAACTTTGTGGAATCTACTCACACCTATCTTGATACACCATGTGGTTTCCATATAGACCCAAATGGGGAAATTGTTCTTCCTTCTACAGTTGTTATGCTTACGGAGAAAACAATTCTTGGTGGACTCATGCTAGGTGTAGAGGATCTAATCATTGATCGGGATGCTGAATTTGTCATTGATCAAGACGCAAGCATTTTACCAATTGAAAAGTATGAAGCAGGAACTGTGAACCTTGCTCCTCCAACAGGATTTGTTAGCTTTTCCAGTATTTCCATCAACAATCTGGGTGTATTTACAGCCGATATGAATTCCAATTATCCGTCAATTCTGTCTGGTGATCTCACGGTGCGCAATGGAGGAAAATTAGCTCTAGATACAAATGTGGTGGACATATATTCCTCATATCTAGATGTTGAACATGGTGGGTCAATTATTGGCTCTGAGCAAGGATATCCAAGAGGTGAAGGACCAGGTGCAGGCACTGCCGATACTTATGACGCAAGTGGAGGTGCACTGGCTAGCAAAGGTAATGTTTCTTATTCCTTTTATAAAAATGGAATATTTATGTTGTAATTATATTTTCTGGATATTCTTATTGTTCTATACAGTAAGAGGTCAAAATATTGCCATACATCTCACACCTGATTACCATTGCTGCAGAAACAAGAAATAGGTCAAAAGATCATGATCAAGATTAGCTGAGGACAATTTTGAATTCTGCTTGCCAAACTGTACACACAGTCCAAATTCCATTACAGTAACTGTGGCTTTAAAAACTGAAAATTAGGTCAAAAGGTCAAGATCTATGTAAGTGGTGACCTTATTTCAAGCTTGACCTAGAGCTCATAAAGACAAAAGTTTTGGACCAATTTTAAGTTTTATTATGATTGAGCATAAAATATGGCCTCTGGAATGTTCACAAGGTGTGGACAAACAGACAGGCGGTCAGGACATCAAGTGATCACAGCACCTTAATCTTCACATTACTTCATGCTTATGTGAGCAAAAAAAGCCAGAATGATTTGCCTAACTGGACTAAGTCTTTATGGTCCAGGGATGTATAAATCACAAATATAGCTTGAAGTGAAGTCGACCATCTTATGTTTAAAGGTCCATTACTAAGACCAGAGTCGAATTTTCCTTTAAATTTGGAATTGTAACAGATATCTTCGCGGAAGGAAAAATATGACATACTGCATAGAATGTGACCATATTGTGTTGAAAATTTGAGTTTAACAAAAGAATTAATAAATTATATTTTGCCTTTTCAAAAACGAAAGTAGGTTTTCCAGTTTTCAAATATCTTTGTAATTTTCCAGAAGTCTTTCAGAAAGAGGCTGTAAATAAGTTGAACATGAATAAGCATGACTATGTTGAATTATAGTTGAAAGAACTTTACTTCCAGTGATGCGCAACATATATATCTGACTGTTTACATCATGCAATAAAACGAAAGTAGGACAAAAAGACCACCCAGGTCAATCTAAGGAAATACAAAAACATTCACTTGTTTTTCTGCAGCAGTATTTCAAACAGGGAAATACTCCATGGCTATTGTCAAGTTCTAGAAGCCAGTTTCAAACTGTATTTCCCTGTTACAATTCCAGATTTAAAAGAAAATTCGATTTGGTCTTAGTAATGGACCTTTAAGAGAGACATTTAGCACTAATTTATTCTCTCTCACTAAATTTGGTAATTTGGCTGTTTCATGAGGATCATTCCTTTCAAAAATTGATAATTTACCTGTTTTATAAGGGTTTATTTTTTCTATCTGCAATTAAAAGAGATATCTCTGTACAAGACATTTCTTTTGTCAAAGCACTTTTTTTTTTCATTTTTCCTAACTATAATGCAGGTTTTTGAGGGTGATGTTGCTTAATTACCGACTACATGCATTGCACCCTGAGAGATGCATAAATTACATGAAAGTTTATGTAGAAATGAACTGAATAGTAAAGGTGTTAAAGAAAGGAAGATGAGTCAAACGAAATGTACTGGCCGCCGATTTCACGAAAATACTTAAGTAATTACTCAGTAACATGTTCAACTTATTTCAACAATAGTCAGCCCCTTGCATGATTTTTCATTTAAAGAATTCAAGTTTGTCAGAATCGTACTTTCCCATTTATTACAATTATATACACTTGTTATTTTTAGCAAGTAATTTACATAAGTCAAATTCTTAACTTGTACTCAAATGAATTTTTCCCTACATCTGACTTGCATTTAGTATTATACAGCATTGTTTTCTTTCAACATGTTAATTTCATTAAAAAATAGACTATTGTTAAAAATGAGAACAAAAAATGTCCTATTTTTGGTGACAATTAGACTTTAGAATAACTTACTCAGCTGAGCAATTACTTAAGAATTTTTGTGAAATTGGGGCTAGGTATGTTAAGTAAGGATGAAGCTGAGATGTAGACTGTAACTGTTTGTAGGTGGAAGTAGTTACCATGGATCAAATAGTGGCTCCCCCTATGGACATACAAATTGTTCCGATATCCAGTACGGCAGTGGAGGTGGTGGCGAGAATGGTGGAGCTGGAGGTAGCTACATATACATCAGTGCTGGAACAGTAAGTGTATTCTCAAGTTGCAAAATTCAGACATTCCATGATACATGAATTCTTGATAAATTTCATTTCAAATATATGCTCCCCAAAGTGGGACACATATAGTCACCACTTTGTGCATCTGTCAGGATATTTCTTGTCCAGAGAATAACTCAAATAGTATTGAAGAGATTGAATTTGATACTTCACTCAGTGATAGCAAACAGTGAGAGGAAGTGCAGTGACAAATAACTTTCACTCCATCTAACCACATTTTTTAATTTTACCCCTTCATGTTACAAACTTGTCCGGAGCTTAACTCAAGAAAATGTAAGGGATTGACTCAATACTTCACACATAGAGGTCTTTGAGAGGAATTGCAGTGAAAAAGAACCATAATTCTAGCTGACCCCATTTTTAGTTGTCTCCCTTTATTTTATATGCTTGTCTAGAGCATAACTCAAAATGTGTCTAAGGAGTTAAGTTGAAACTTCACACATTGATGGGGGACATTTGAATGAGAGAGTGCAGTCACCAAGAACCATAACTCTAGCTTATTTCATTTATTAATTCTTTTGTTAAAATCGATCTTTATAACTTAGCATCAGTCATCATTACTTAGCATCAATCATCATAATTTAGCATCAATTATCATAACTTAGCATCAATTATCATAACTTAGCATCAGTCATCATAAATAAGCATCAGTTATCATAACTTAGCATCAGTCATCATAACTTATCATCAGTCATCATAATCATCAATCCTTAAAACTTAGCATCAATTATCACAACTTAGCATCAATCACCACAACTTAGCATCAATTATAACTAACCATCATTCATCATAACTTAGCATCAATCATCACTTAGCATCAGTCATCACTAAGCATCAGTCATCATAACTTATCATCAGTCAGCATAACTTAGCATCAGTTATTATAACATAGCATCAATCATCATAACTTTGCATCAATCATCATAAATAAGCATTAGTTATCATAACTTAGCATCAGTCATCATAACTTATCCTCAGTCATCATAACTTTGCATCAATCATTAAAACTTAGCATCAATTTTCACAACTTAGCATCAATCACAACAATTTAGCATCAATTATAACTTAGCATCAATCATTAAAACTTAGCATTAATTATCACAACTGAGCATCAATCACCACAATTAGCATCAATCATAACTTAGCATCAATCATCACTTAGCATCAGTCATCACAACTTAGCATCAATCATCACTTAGCATCAGTCATCACTTAGCATCATTCATCATTACTTATCATCAGTCAGCATAACTAAGCATCAGTCATCATAACTTTGCATTAGTCATCATAACTTAGCATCAATCATAACTTAGCATCAGTCATCATAACTTAGCATCAATCATCACTTAGCATCAGTCATCACTTAGCATCATTCATCATTAATTATCATCAGTCAGCATAACTAAGCATCAGTCATCATAACTTTGCATTAGTCATCATTACTTAGCAGCAGTTATCATAACTAAGCATCAATCATCACAACTTAGCATCAGTCATCATAACTTTGCATCTGTAATCATAATTTAGCATCAGTCATCATAACTAGGCATCAATCATCACAACTTAGCATCAGTCATCATAACTTTGCATTAGTCATCATTACTTAGCATCTGTCATCATAACTTAGCATCAGTCATCACAACTTAGCATCAGTCATCATAACCAAGCAATACTGTCATGGTAAGATGGTACGTAATTCAGGACCATCATCACTCTCTTGAGAGAAAGACAAAAAAAATCGTCATTCTATTTTCCTGAAACCTTTTACTGGTTGGGTCATGAAAATGAGCGCTGATTTAAAGGTTCACCAGGAAATGTACTTTAGAATCAATGTCAGATACAACCTTAAATACAACAGTACCCAGAAATTACTACTGTTGCTTTTAATAATTGCTTTCGAAGTCTTACTGAAATGTGGGTTACACTCAAACAATTTACATGTTGTAACAAAATATGCTTCTGTTTTTAAGAAAATGACAGTGGATGGAACCATTGAGGTGAATGGAGAGTCTGGTGTGAGTGGTATCACTAGAGGTGGTGGCGGTAGTGGTGGTACTATTAAGGTCCATGCACACTCACTTGTAGGACACGGAAGTTTAACCAGCAATGGTGGTAATGGATATGGAGGGACATACAATAGCATATATAGAGGTCAGTATATTTATACTACAGTATGGTGTCTGTAGGAAGATTAGATAGAAGACATAATCAGTATATTACACAAAGCTGGAGATATGGCTGTATTTATACTGTAAAATTCTACTATTACGACAAACCAATAATAAGACTGTCCTCGATATTAACATCAAACATTTTGGAACCAAATGACACATTTTAAAGTAAAAAGGTCTAAATAAAAACACCATTTCCATATTAAGACCACTTTATTGTGGTCCGAAGGGCAGTCTTATTACATTAACTTTACTGTAATATTTCTTTAGAATATCATTTCTTTGGTACAACTGTTAAGAAGCCTACTGTTGCATTTGATTGAAGGCTTCTGCACATGAGTTATGCCCCTTGTTGACTTGATTCTTCATTGATTGACTGTTTCTTTATTAAGGAAAGTTCTTGTTTTATTGTGAATTTCAAGTCTAGGCGGTTTACTTTGTCCGTGGTGAGGATCTTTTGTTATATGATTGGTATAACACTTGTTTCATTTTGAAAAGAAACAACAGATTTTAAAAATAATAATTTCACCCTAGGAAATGGTGGAGGCTCAGGTGGCAGGATCTGTGTGCGCTTGGAAGAGAATCTAAGATTCCTGGGAACATTCTCGGCACTCGGTGGTGATGGTGCTTCACACCATGGATCTCCAGGAACAGTCTGGGTGGAGTCACTAGTCGGGTCAGATATTACGACTTACCTATGGGTCGACCATGCTGACAGGACATTCAGTTGTACAAGTTATCCTGTATATATCGATGTCTCCTCAATAAACAACTTCCATCCAATGAGAAAAGCCTGTGTACTCCCACAACAGGTACATATCTTAGACTAAATATCAATATGGATATTCATTGGGATATGAACAAGTTTTTAATGAAGGTTAAATTGTACAGCATCGGCCAGCATATGAAGGTATATGAGATGTGCGACATGCTGATGCTCAGCTCAATGGTCATGGTCAGAATTTATTGTGCAAGCTCCCTTTCATAGGCATGATAATATGACATCTCACTTTCACTTTCAGTGATAGTTCTTGTCCACTGCTAAGAAATGAATTTTGTATTACAATTTTATAAAGCTACCTTTACCCAACTAGAATTAAAAAATAAAACAGTACTCATTCATCCATCAATTTGGACAGTATCATTAATTGTTAATTATGACACTTTCTGAAAATTTACTGACAAAATAATGAACAGTGCAGATCATGATCAGAAATGTGCAAGTTTGCTCTGCACGTTGAGAATATGAAATGCTTGTGAAAGGAGCAAAATCAGTGCCTTTCTAAAGTTGTTTGTTTGTTTGATAGATGTGCTTATGGTCCACCATCCTTAATCAAGGCATATACGGTGTTACCTGCATAGAGACAGATACAGAGAATCTGGGTACCAGACCCTAGCTATTTTATGAATAGATCCCTTGGTTCTTTTCTACCAACCCGGTGTATAGCACTGATATATGTGAGACAACCTCTGGGTTTCTAACCAGTTCATCTCTAGATGGGTGAGAAACACTGAAAAGTGTTTCTGAAATTTCCAGTGCCCCGGCAAGGATTCGAACTGGGGACCTCCGGATTGGTAGTCCAGAGCGTTATCCGCTTGACCACCGCACCACCCTCTTTCTAAAGTTGTAATTTCAAGTTTGATTTATGATTAGAATCTGAGATAAAAAATCATAGGTGTATATACCTGGTAAGTTTATCTACTGAGTAATTCTGTCCTTGCAAAACTTTCCCAATTTATAGCTTGAAAATTTGAGAAAATGAAATTTCTCCACTGGAATACAAATAAGTTTATAAAAAAATAAAACTTGAATTTGTTGAATTAATAAAGTGGGGAATCTAAGCAAAATAAAAAAGAGAAAGAAAAAAGTCATTGCTTAGCCTAATGGTTCTCGAATCACAGAAAGCAGTAACCACTTGGAAAAAAAGTAAATAATGTGTATGTTAAACATTAGACATGCAGGCATTGATGAATTATATTGAAATTAATAGAATGTCCTCAAACAGTTGAAAGATGAAAGCATTGAGTCTGAAATCCTGGAAATAATAAATGTTTGTCATATATGCAAAGAAACTGTGTGGATACAAAAGTGTTCATTATGAGTCATTACCACATCATTACTACTTTCCAAAATTTTCCATTTAAAAAAAAATTGTTTTGATTCTTTACATTTCAAGAACATTGTGGTTGAACATATTGGTGGTGATGGCCTCGGTGAGATCTACATAAGCAATGGTGTTACAATGGACCTTGCCCAGGACTATACTTGCACCCATGTTCAGTCTTCACTATACATTAAAGGAACTGTCAACTTCCCAACAACAACGTATGCCGAACAGTACGTAACAAACGAAGGTTCCATGATTGGTGTTGAACACTGGTATTCTAGAGGTCATACAAAACTCATTTCAACAGGACAGTCAAGTTGCTCAACTTCAAATCATTCAGGGATGTACTACTTTACATCATTTACAACTCTAAGTGATGGATTTTTCTCAATAGCTGATGAAAGCAGTTATGATGCAACCGATAGTATAATGTTGTTCACAGATACATTCCACATGGAAGGCCAATCACATGGATTCATCAACAAGTCTGCAAATATCATGGGTAAAGCTTTTGAAATTGAAAAGCAGTCAATATTGGATGGTATAGGTGAAGGTTATGGAACAAACGCTGGTCCTGGTTCAGGATGTACATCCTCGTGTGGCTCTGGGGGTGGCCATGGTGGAGCTGGTGGTAGCTGTAATGGTTGTGGAAGTTGTGGGGGGGGAGGAGCATATGACAGCAACATTCTCCCGTCTCTATCAGGCAGTGGGGGAGGAATCTGCTCTCATGGCACGGCAAATATTGGAGGAGGTGGCGGTTCAGCGGTGAGACTTGCACACACATTTACTGTTGTGGATGGTATTGTGACAATGAATGGAGAAGGTGCTTATAGAGGTGGTGGTGGAGGTGCTGGCGGTTCAGTGTGGCTTGATGGAGATATTGTTGATGGATGGGGAAGTGTATATGCCACTGGAGGAACAGGTCAGTCTGATTCCTGTGGTATATTGAGCTCCCACAGAGGTGGTGGCGGTGGTGGTGGAAGGATTCGAATTTGGGGCAGAGAAGTCTCTAGCAAACTCCTAAGGCACCAGACTTCAGTTTCTGGAGGAGCAGGTGCTTATAACAGTGGCAACAGTGGCTCCATCTATAAAACCCACGGTGAAGTGTGCAGTGGTTACGGGACTTGGAACTCCTCATCTTTGCTTTGTGAGTGTGACAGTGGATATATTGGCTATGACTGTCAGTTTTACTGCCATGATGATATCACTTGTAGAGGAAATGGAATCTGCAATGAATATGGACAGTGCGAGTGTGATGTGGGATTTGTGGGAACTCATTGTGATAGCCAGTGTCACAGAGACACTGACTGCAGTGGTAATGGTGAATGCTCAACTTGTGGATCATGTATATGTGACCCCTGTTTCTCTGGACCAGCATGTTCTGTAGAGTGCGGTGGAAATGGAACCTGTGTTGCAAACCAGTGTATCTGCGATGATTGTCACCTTGGAGTTCAGTGTGAATCAGAATGCAATGGACAGGGTACCTGCAATTCATCCACCCTCTGTTCCTGCAGTGCTAACTGGGGAGGAGACAAGTGTACTGTCAGAGGATGTCCTGGACCAGACCTCAGCTGTAATGGCCATGGAATCTGTAACTCAGGAACTAGTAAATGTTTCTGTGACATTGGATGGTTAGGTAAGCAAAGCAGTTATCAAAGGATTCATTAAAGTGATATTACCGTTCAAAGTGACCCATCATCATTTTTAAGACATAAAATAAAAAAATAAAAATAATGACAGTCAAAATATGAAAATCCAGCCTTTCCGTCATGATACATATTTTTATCTATTTTCTATTGATAAGAGAAGTCACTAGGAATTACTTATTTCTTACATGTTTTTAAACCTCTACCATGTTTTAATATTATTCCTGACCATAATTCAATATGTTCATTTTGAAGCGTAATACATATAAGTAACTGAAATTGATATTCGGACAATTCGTATAACATATTCGTATAACATAGACAAATTTATTCTTATTTGCATTTGGTCTCTGAATTTTTCATATCTGAAAAAGCTGCGGCAAAGAGCGCAGTTTAAGCATGGCTGGGAGATGGGCACTGGGGCAGGTTTCTATATAAAAGTACGTGGTAAACATCAGCGAACCCTTTACTACAAAAAGATCATTACCTCTGTCACGGACCATATACACTTATTTAATTATGTTATATGTTTTATTCATCCTTTAATGATATAGCAAATAAAAAGATTTTAAATGATTTTCTAGTTTCGTTTTTATTTTCATTCACTCATGGGAATTTGCGTAACTGGAATGCAGATAAGTTGTTAAACTGTCAAAGAACTTGAACAAAAATAACAGCTAAAATTTACGAACTATTTAAATACAATACAAGAAAAAGTAATACTTTTTTCTAATAAAGATCTTTCATTTCAACACGGACCTATACACATTTATATAGGTCCGTGATTGCAATGATTTTGGGTTTTAATACCGTCTAAGGGAGGTAATCGTTACAACATAAAGTACACACTAAGTAACATCGAACTAATTCGCTTAAAATCTAACGTATCATTCTAAAATTACACATATCAACAAATACATAATTTTATCATTTAGAATAATAAAAAGTGTATTTAACATAAAAAACTATGAATTAATACTTGTTTCCGGAATCTCATTTTTTTTGGTTGTTTCGTAAAAAGTTGTTTTGGTAATCAGTAAATACCGGTCCGTGGCTCTGTTATTTAGCTGTATTATCCTTTTTTTATGAAACTGATTTATAAAAATAAAGTTTTATTAGTAATTAGCATAATACTAAACCCTTAGTAACTTCCATATTGTTTGTCTATTGTGATAATTAAAACCTCTTTTCTCACAACGATGCTAATTTTACACTGGCTATTTTTAGATACCAAGGAACTGATACACAAAACTATTTATAACCATGGTTCCTCCCACAATTTCACTGACTACAGGTCGGTTAATTGGAAGCAGAGGCAAAAACCTGTGCAAATATAATTTACACCGGGTCTAAAATGTGAAAAAGAACTATCTGTAAAACAGATATACCTGCCCCTCCCTCCCTGTAGCTGGAATGTGGATTTTCTTTCTTTCTATTCCCGAAGCATATACACTCCAGCAATATGGCGGAAAGAGACGAAACCACATGATTAATTATGCTGTACGTATACATTTTACAGAACTTTCATTGGCTGATTATTGTTTTTGTTTACAAATGATGGAATGGAATTCGTAGGGCCCTCCGTATTGCATAGTTGGGTGAACGGTTTTCTTTACAGTTTCAATATTATAGTTTAATAGTAGTAATTAAGATGGGTTTTCATGATTTTTCACGTTGGCGCCATGTATTCTATTACCTGAGGTTTTAAGATTGCAAAACATCTTCCGAATCTTTTTTCTGAGCTTTGATGAATCGGGTCGTAAGGTCCGTAAACAAAGCTATAAAAACCCGTGGTCTACGAATTTGTGGAAAAGTTATTAAATACTCATTAAATGTGTCCAAAGTTTTGAAATAAGGGAAGGAGACATGGTATTTTGTATGTATTGTTTTTTAATGACTTAATACAATTTAATGATTCATAAAAGTCATTTTTCATACATAGAACATAATTTATTTTTACAAAATAAGTTGGCAGCTCCCTATTCGATTATGCAACCCCATGGTACAAATTTGAAACCTATTCAATACTGACGCCGCCGTTCAACGGCGGCGTCAATAAGGTATTATGAACATGTGGAGGCTCTTGCATAAGCTTGAATGCTCTATGTAATGCATTCATTAAGCCTCAAGTGTTGTCTTCTGTCTTAAATTGAAAATTAAAATAACTAAAATAATAAAAAACAAGTTTCCCTGGTGATAAATTGATAGCTAAGAAAAAATTAATGACAAGGTATCCCTGTCTGAAAAACACGGCAATCTTTTATGGTTCTGGACAGGTAAGCAAACAGTAGATTTAAATAGATAATAAACAGATGTTAACATGGGTTTTTTGCAGACACTTTTTTTTGGGGGGGAGGGGGGGGGGGGGTGCGGAAATGTGGGTATAGAATGTAAACTATCAATGCATGTGATTTAGAAAACGGACTTATATACATATGGATTGGCAACTCTCGTATCTTCCTATACAAATTCAAACTTTTTATCGCAGATGGCGAGATTTTAGCATTGATTGACAATATCCGAGGTTTGTCCTCCATCTTGAAAAATAATCAAATTTAATCTTGTCTTCTTCAATATGACATTGTGTGGCTCAATAGTTTTTTTTCTTTATGGAAAAATGTAAACAATTAATCAAATTTAATCGTGTCTACTTCAATATGTATGGCTCAATAGTTTGTATTTTTCTTTGTTTATGCAACTTTTGTCTTATTCCAAGCTCATTTTTTTTCGTAACTCTTATCGACTTTGTTTGTCGAAAATTTTGTTAGGTCTGGCGGCACCTGCCGAATACCCGGTATCACAAATCCGAAAATTTCCGAAAAACACCGAGCGCGCGCAAAGCATGATGGGTAATATATACTCCGATATCGCATCATCGATTTTCGGAAGTTGCCAATCCATGTGTATATAGGTCCGTGGATTTAGAATATTAACTTGCTCAACTTACAATAATTATTGTTATCAAAACACCGACTACCCTAATGAGGCAAATAAACAATTAATTGACGAAAACCCATATTTCAGTTTGTTGGTCAGCATGTTCCATTGATTTGACAGTTCAAAGTTGAAGAAATTAAGTTAAATGTCCTTTGCAATTAAGTTTCCATAACCTTGCTTTCAATGTCAAATTTGTCAGTTGGAGGCTTATAAATCTAGATACAAAACTTCCTTTCAAGCAAGAAAGAAATATATATTACAATAAACAGATCTATTATTATTCCTGAGCCGAATGCCACCAGATATCCAGTCCTGTCTAGCAGTCAGATAACCTGTTATTGGAGCTGAAATATTCTTGCATCAAGTTGTTGTTGTTACAAGTCCTTTCATATTGCCTCAAAGAAATGTGAAAGAGGGACAGTTAGTGGTAAGATTTTATGATATGTCTAGTTTTGGTAACATATTATAGAAGATACAAACATTACTTTTTAAATTGTGTTAAAAATATTCAGTTGTAATTGAAACATCACATTGTACTGTAAACAGGTGATGATTGTGGTGAACCTGACTGCCCAGGGGAGCCAAACTGCAATGACCAGGGGCACTGTAACACCCTATATAGTCCCCCGATATGTACAGACTGTCATGATGGATGGATGGGAGCAGATTGTGGGACAGTCTGCCTCCATGGAACACCAAATGAGGACGGTACCTTTTGTAACTGTACGCAGACATGTTACCATGGCGTTGGGTGTAACATAGAATGTTCTGGTAATGGTGAATGTGATTCAGATGGCACAGGTGACTGCTACTGCAATCCACTTTCTGGGTGGGACGGTACCTACTGTGAAATTCCAGGTAAATGGTTAAAGTTATATATCATAATCATTATTATGTCTCCCACTTAGTGGGGGGAGACATATTGATTTGGTGCAGTCTGTCAGTGTCTGTCACAAACGTTTGTCCGTGCAATTACTACAAGCCTGGATGGATTTTACTGAAACTTGGTAGAAATGTTTGATACCAAGTGTAGTTGTGCATATCATTGGCATTTTCTGGTTCAATGATTCTTAGCGGAGTTATTGGCCTTTTTCTTAAGCCCTAACCCTAGCCATAAGTTTGTTCACGCAACTCTTCTTATATTGCTATGTGGATTTCAATCAAACTTCATATGAATGATAAGTGCCAAGCCTAGTTGTGGATGTTGTCAGAATTTTCCGGGTCAGTGATTCTTAACAATTATTGTCCATTTTCGCTAACCCTAATTTAATTTTTTTAGCCCAAATTTTTTATTGTTTTAAGGCCAAAATGTTTTGGTTGTTTTTTTAAGGCCAAAGTGTTTTTTTCTTAAGGCCAATTTTTTTTTTATTTAGACATTCATAACGCTTGGTATACTTTTTAACATTAATCCGGGTAGAAGATGTTGATAATTTCACTAAGTGAATAGTGAGTTTATCAGGATATAATCCACCGTTATATTTCGATAAACCACCCCAAAAAAATAAAATGAAAATAACTTATATTTCAAATTATTCGTAATTCTTGACACACATACCTGTCTATCTATGGGAGACATCCGTATTTTTGTGAAAAACAACCTCTAGTTAACTTTCATTACATGCTGTTCAAAAGTAATACATGATATACTTTTTTTCAAAGTCATAATAGGTTATAAAATTTACACCTCGGTATACAAAACATTTCATAACCATGGTGTAACAATGTATTTAATTTATGCTTATATTTTGAAGCTTCTTGACACAAAAATATTGGTCTCCATGCTTGACCTACTTTTGGCAGTTAATCAAATGTCTTTGGGCTACAGTCTGCTTTGAACTCTGTCAGGTAAATTATCTCTCACATAATTAGGCAACTAAAATACCTTTTGGCTAGGCATGATGGGAGACATGCTGGGTCTTACTAGAATCCAAATAAGAATCCTGAGAGTTGTAACATTGGTTGCTAAATAAAAGATAAAAACCCGCCCAATTCTGGACTGATTTCATTTATCAAGATTGTTATTATCACAAATACATTTTTCATCTGTGACAGGATGCCCAAGAAACCCAGAAACAGATGTAGAGTGCAGTGCACGAGGAAGTTGTGATTCAGAGAAACGTGTATGTGATTGTGATGCTGGATGGATCGGTGCAGCATGTGAAATACCAGACTGCCCTGGTGACCCAGACTGTTACGATCGTGGAATATGCAATGAAACCACAAACCCTCCTCTATGTAAATCTTGTGAACCTGGTTGGATGGGTCCAGCATGCAATGATCCATGTGTGAATGGTGTACAAACCCCAATGGACAGTGGAAACTGCTCTTGTCATGAAGGCTGGACAGGGGTTGGTTGCAACTCTGAGTGCTCTGAACATGGAGAAATAAGTGAATTAACAGGCTACTGTATTTGTACATATGAGCTAGGCTGGAAGGGAAGGCTATGTGATATCCCTGGATGCCCTGGTCTAAATAACAAAGATTGCAGTGGAAGAGGTAAGGTCAAGTTTGTTAACTCACCTGTGCATGTGCTCAAGGTGAACTACTGTGATCGCTTGATGTCCATCATCTGTCAATTGTTTGTCCACACTTCACCTTGTTAACGCACTACAGGCTACATTTGAGCCCCAATCATCATGAAAATGGGTCAGAACGATTTTGTCAAATTTGAATCTTTTGTCACCTGGGGTCAAAAGCTAGGTCACACCTTCAACTCAAAGAAAAACCTTGTTTACACTCTATAGGTCACTTTTAATATCCAGAGGCCCCGATTTCACGAAAATACTTAAGTAATTGCTCAGCTGAGTACGTTATTTTAAAGTAAAATTTTCACTAAAATTAAGGATATTTCTTGTTGTCATTTTTGATGATAGTCTATTTTTAATGAAATTAACATGTTGAAAGAAAGAAATGTTGTATTTATAGTAAATGCAAGTCAAATACAGCGAAAAATTCATTTGAGTACAACTTATGAATTTTAAGAATTTACTTAAATAAGTTAGGTGCTATAAAACAACATTTCCTTCACAAATACTGACAGGTGTATATAAATGTAATAAATGGGCAAATACTATTCTGACAAACTTGAATTCTTTACAGGAATAAACATGCAAGAGGCTGATTAGTGTTGAAATAAGTTAAGCATGTTACTGAGTAAATACTTAAGTATTTTCGTGAAATCGGGGCCTGGGTCACAAGGTCACATTGTCAAATCAAAGAAAAACCTTAATACACTTAACCGATTTAGAAACGCAAATATTTCACCTGTTGAACATTTTTATTTGCATGAAGCTATTGTTTTTAATTCTATTTCAGTCATTTTTTGCAATGAATTATTGAAACTTTTACAATAATTCAATTTTATATTGTTTTTTTTAATATGAAATTTGATTAACTTTGAAACACGATAACACTGTTAAAATAAATATTTTGCCACTTTTGCGTTTCTAAACCTGTTGAGTGTATATGGTCTTCATTAAATGGTCTAACCCTATGATTTCTAGGTCAAGTTTGAAATTGGGTCTCTTGGGGTCAAAAACTAGGTAACCAGAACAAATCAAATTAAAACCTTGCTAACATTATCTGGAGGCCCAATTTAATACCCAATAGTCATGAAATTTTGTCAAAATGTTAGTTTTAATTATAAAGATTGAATGTGTGTCACCTGTGACTAAAAACTAGGTCATCAGGTCGAATATTAATACTATAATACAGTAGACTCCAAAAATTCTGGACCCCTAAATATCTGGTCACCACAATAATCTGGTTGTTTTTTCTCTGCCTTTTTCACTCCTTTAACATTAATCTTAATAATTAATATCCTCAAAAATCCGGTCCCTCAATATTCTGAACCTTGGCTGGTGTTTTTCGTTCAAACAAGGCATAATGTATAAATATGACTCTCAATAATTCAGTCCCTGTCTGATGTGCTGTCTGATGTGCGAAGTAATGAAAATATTTGTTTGTGAATTATCTAATTTCACAGTCTGTCACAAAGGATTAGTGATAATTAGCTTATCAATTGTAACAATACACTGTGTATCAAATGTGTTGGGAATTTGATTTCAGTTTGATTTTTTAAAATTATATATAAATTAAATTATTATATATAAATAACACAGTTTGAAACTTTAAAGAAAAGAAAGGGGGGGTAAAGATGAAACAGATAGCACCGACTAACTTCTTTCAAGTGAAATGTCATTTTAATGTGTAGAGTGCTGAATAGAAGGGCATCAACTTTACTTTTTGCTTGGGTTTTAGACTTCATGGCATTTTATTATAATGCACCGGATGCTAGCTCCTGACATACATTGTATATCTTAATGCTGTGAATGTTATTTTTATGTTTTACAGACTTTGACATGAATTTACCGGTAAATGTTTAATGTGAATGTTAATAAAGATGATTATGTTTGCAAAGAAACCCCGTGATCCATATAAATAATATACAGGAAATACCAGAGGACTGAACAATACAAAGTCTGGTTCCCAAAAGAAACTGGTCACCTAAAAATTTCGGTCAATTTTCTCCAGCAGAAGGCCGACCAGAATTCCGAGTTTCTACTGTAGAAGCCAATTATCATTTGTCTTGTCATGGTTAAACAGAATGTTTGTGTAAATGATATGTAGTTTAAGATTAAATTTCCACCACATGGTTCATAAGTAGTGCATGTACTCAAGTGAGCAATATCCTTTGAACGCCTGTAACGTAATAAACTGTATACGCGGGTTAAGACAGGTTTGGCCTTCCATAGAAGTGACAGTTACCGTATGGAACACGTTTTGTCTATATGAATTTAAAGGCTATGCCGACAGCTCCTGAATGTTGAAATCTCGGACCTCCGAGGCAAATGCGACACTAAGACGACCTTGAAAAGACCTTGGACACAATTTTACCACCTTTGAAAATTTTCATTTTACCAACGTTCGCGGACAGGCCCCTGTGGGATGGGTGTTTTGAGCGTGTGCAAATATTTTTTCACAGGCGTAAAGCAGACATGTCGTACTCAAACCTAGGTATATTGACATCTTGGGGGGGCGCTTGGAACTGACCTCTCGTTAGCAAAAAAAAAAAAAAAAAGAAGTCCGTGCGCAGGTTAGCAGACAGGGTGACCCCTGCGCGTGACCTCTGTAGGTGGGCCAATGGAAATTTTACTTTCATGTTACAGCTCAATCTATTTGCTGACGTATACAACAACCGAAAGTAGCATAACGTGATGTACAGTGTTTACAAAAACACATGCATGTCTGTCGAGTGAGTAACAAAATATGCCGGTGTGCAAAGGTTATAGGGCTATCAAGTTCATTTACGAACTAAAACATTTGCTGTTTCATTATACATTTTGATACTTAATTGAATGAGTACTGTCAAAGCATTTGTATAAATATGTTAAGTCTCAAAGTATAAGTATGTGTCAGGAATGACCTAGATAAGACGAAGGATGCATTTAACATGCACTTAACAAAGTAGTTATTACCTAGTTGCCACCAAAATGTGGTCATGATATTTAGGTCAAGTTTCATAAGTGACCAGATTTCCTAAGGCATTTTGAAGTTACGGGCCATGAATTTCCGAACTTTTGCCAGTTAAGTGTCTGCCCTCTATCAGAGATACCCTAAGGTCAATAGTCAACAAACATGGCTACAATTTCTAAAGGCATAATTTCACTGCCAAGATTAATTTCTGGTCAGAGCTCAATTCCCTCTGGAGTTATGGCCCTTGAATGTTTAAACTTGCCAAATTAGGACTGTCTGCTTTCTATCTTTGAAACTGTACATCAATTTTTCTACACACTGTTTAGTTAAAAAATTTGCATCTCTTCCTGATTAAACTTTGGTGATCTTAAATCTTGTCTGAATTACTGCTGACTGGCGATCAATGGGTGGGTAATTTGTTACAACATATAGAAACAGTGGGATAACATGTTTTTCAGGTGGTTGTGACAGTACTACAGCAACGTGTACCTGTAACAGGGGCTGGCGAGATATTGGCTGTGAAGAGGCAGATTGCCCAGGAGATCCTGACTGTAATAATAACGGAACATGTATAGATTCCACTGATCCACCTACATGTCTGTAAGTAAAATTATGACAACCTCTGTGGCCAAGTGGTTAAGAGTCACCAACTTGAAATCACTGTAAACTCTAATTGATTTGTGTGCCACTACATACTGTAATTGTCTCATTATGTCAGCAAATAGGCAGTTTCTTACAGAGGAACAACTGAAATACTGATCCCCTGTGGGTCATATCCTCTGTAGGTCTGATCCTCTGTGAGTTTGATCCTCTGTGGTTCTGTCCATTGATCTTGTAATCAAGTGTCTTTTCCTTTTTGTTGCTGAAAAATTCCAGAATTCTTTTCAGTTATCATTTGCAGGTGCATACAAATAAAACAGTTCCACAATTTTACTGATATCTTTGTCTCTGGATTCAAAATTCTTCTTGCTTCTTAAGAATATTGCATAAAACATTACTTACATAACCCTAAGGTGTAGGTGTAGAGTGTAAGACTCTTTACTGGGATGTTGTGGGTTCGGTGGGGTGACTGAGCCTCCTTCTTCAGGGTGAGTACTGGTCGTCCCAGAAGCGTTGAGAGTAGTTAATATGACTTGCAAGAAATTGTTCTTCAATGAATGTTAAATCAATAAGTGTAAAAAACATGAGAGCATATTTTTCCAAATATTTTTTGGTTCATAGATGTTCAGATGGTTGGTTTGGTGATGCCTGCCAAGAACCATGTGTAAATGGCAAAATGAGCCCAGTGGGTAGCCAGAATTGTGTTTGTAATCCTGGTTGGGTTGGTATCAACTGTGATGTAGAATGCTCTTTTCATGGTAAAGTAGTGGACAATAAATGTGAGTGTGACATTGGCTGGCGTGGGCCTAACTGTGATATCCCAGGCTGTCCTGGTGAGATAGAGGACTGCTCAGGTCATGGCGAATGTAACACAGTAGAACATACATGTACATGTGACAGTGGATGGACTGGTGAGGCAGATGGTAATGGATATGTAGACCCATTAATAAATGCCTGTGATGTACCCGACTGTCCCGGGGAACCAGACTGTAACGGAGAAGGCACCTGTGATGATACCCTCACCACACCCAAATGCAAAGACTGTAATCCAGGCTGGATGGGACCTTCATGTGAGGACATCTGTGATGCGAACCATGGAGCTCAGGACCCCAAAAATAGTGGAAACTGTGAATGTGACGGTTGCTATACTGGCAGAGGATGTAATGTAGAATGTGATGGACATGGAACTTGTGAGGAAGATTTGTGCAGCTGTGAAGTTGGCTGGAGGGGTTCAAAGTGTGAAGTCCCTGGATGTCCTGGTAATGAAACAGACTGTACAGATAATGGTGTTTGTAACAAAGCTCTTCATCAATGCACATGTTTGCCAGGTAAATAATATGTATTTTTCTATATATAGCATTTTTATCTTGACTATTTGGAGAATATGGAGAGCCATTACAGTCACTTGTGCGTCGGCGTCGGCGTTGCTTCTTTGGTTAAAGTTTTGCCTGCTAAGTACTATCATGCACATATCTCAGTAACCACTTATGATATTGACTTGAAACTTTGTTCATGTCTTTAGGGGTGTCATACAATCAAGGCAGATAACTCTTGAAAAGATTTAGTACAAATTATGGCCCTTGTTTGACTTTGAAAATTTGGTTAAAGTTTTGCCTGCTAGGTACTATCATGCACATATCTCAGTAACCACTTATAATATTGACTTGAAACTTCGTTCATGTCTTTAGGGGTGTCATACAATCAAGGCAGATAACTCTTGTATAAATTTAGTACAAATTATGGCCCTTGTTTGACTTTGAATATTTGGTTAAAGTTTTGCCTGCTAGGTACTATCATGCACATATCTCAGTAACCACTTATGATATTGACTTGAAACTTCGTTAATGTCTATAGGGCTGTCACACAGTCAAGTCAGATAACTCTTGTATAAATTGAGTACAAATTATGGCCCTTGTTTGACTTTGAATATTTGGTTAAAGTTTTGCCTGCTAGGTACTATCATGCACATATCTCAGTAACCACTTATGATATTGACTTGAAACTTTTTTAATGTCTTAAGAGGTGTCACACAGTCAAGACAGATAACTCTTGTTTAAATTTAGTGAAAATTATGGCCCTTGTTTGACTTTGAAAATTTGGTTAAAGTTTTGCATGCAAGGTACTATCATGCACATATCTCAGTAACCACTTATGGTAGTTATATCAAACTTAGCAATAGTGTTCAGGGTAAATTTTGTATCAAACAATTAATTTACCAAAAATTAAATCTACAGTAATTGATTTTGACTTTTTTTATGATTCAACTTTCCTAGTTTATACTTAATAGTTAGCAGAATTTTGTTTTGCTATTATACAGATAAAAGTTTTGTTTTATTAGCAAACACCCACAATAGTCGAGCGTGCTGTCTTATGGACAGCTCTTGTTTTTTATAGCAACTACATTTTGAGTAATGATTTTTACCGTCTTTCCCCACTCACTTGTTTTATAGCATAAAAGGAATGACTTCACAAGGTGAATTCCATTAGGATGACAGGAAGGAGTACTGTGCAGGAAACTTGCAAAATAGATATCTTTAAAATAATGAAAGGTATTCAGTTCAAACTACATAGAAATAGAGCAGACATTGAGGGGCTTTTGTAATGTATGTGCAAGAATGGTAGGTGAAGTGTGACATTTAAAAAATGTTCTTCTTTACTTTTCCTGACCTGAAAATGTCTCTCTTCATAGGTAGTCATTAAATAGGGGTGTACCATATATCACTTTTGACCTCCCTCCCTATTGAAGAGCTAAAGTTTGCTGACTTTAAATTACTAAAAGGAGACTACTGGTCCCTCCCAGGAGTGATGGTTAGTAAAATTGCCCTCCTAAAAAGTAACTGAAATACTGTTAAACATAAGCTCAACCTTTAACAACAAAAAAGGTAATCATCAATGATGACTTAAATTGTTTCAAAAGGAAACCTTTCAAAAAATAGAAATTTTATCAAGGTCTACTGGGAGGTCCAAGTGTGTGAGTAAACTTTCTCTTTAACATTCTTGCAGCAGTTCCTCTTATAATTATGTTTCTTATGGTACCTTCCATTGTGTCAGACTGACTATTGTCTTCAATTAGTTTTTGAAAAAAAAGAAGATAATCTTTTTCTTCTAGATACTGGTCGTTTAACCCTTACCCTGCTAAATGTCTCAAATGTACATGTATCTCTTTCAATTTGAAAAGAACCATTAGTTGTTAAATGGAAAGTCATTGAAAATTTATTAATTTAACAGTGAACATTGGAGATTGTGATCAGACTGTATGGTTGTGTAGGCTGATCATGATCTGCACTTTTCACAAAGGCAGAATATTTTGTTACTGGTATGATAAGGGTAAAGCTCAGCTTAAGCACTGTAAAATAATGTTCACAGGTTGGACCGGAGAAGATTGTAGCATTCCAGACTGCGGAAAGGGGGCGTGTTATATCTCAGAAGGAAGGGGTTTCTGTAACGGATCATCTGGAAAACCAGAATGTGAATGCAAAACAGCTGATGTAAGTTCTTTATTTTGATTCACAGTGAAAACCGAAAATATCTCAGTGATTTTGAATGAGCCTTGCAATGCTGTAGGAAAATATATAATGAAGACTTGTAGAAGGCATTCATTTGAATTTTTTATTCATTTTTGTCCAAGTACATTTTGTATTACTATAAAGATTCATTAATGGCCATTGTTATTCTATTATTTCATTTATGTGGAAATGTATTTATGGAGATCAGATATCATAGTATCACAGACATAAAAAAACATAGTATTCATATAGATAAATAAATATTGTTAATGTTGCTATAGGGTTGATTAATGAACCCTGTTATGTTCTCCCATCATGCCTCCTATGTATTGTACTTTTATTGCCGAAAGTGGGGTATATGATCTATACTGGCTAAATGCAGTAAAAGTAAAAGATGAATCTGATCACGCTGACCAATGAGATCTTGTTTAATTCTAATTGATTACATTTCTGATTTTATAGGGATGGTTTGGGCTTGACTGTGAAAAGCAATGTGAAAATGGAACTGTGATCATGAACAACTTAGGCGGAGAGTGTAATTGCTTTGACTGTTACAATGGTGACAGATGCCAGCTAGAATGTTCAGGCAATGGTGATTGCAGTCCCTACAGAAATGAATGTATTTGTTACAGGGAACCAAGTACGTTAGTTTTTAGGTTTTTATGCCCCCGAAGGGCGGCATATTAAGGCACCTGTCAGTACATCCTGCGACCCCACTTACAAATTGGTTTCCGGACTGTAACTCTGTCATGCATTGAAGGATTTTAAAATAACTTGGCACACATGTCTAGCACATCAAGACGATGTGTACAGGAAGACCCACATCCCTACCTCAAAGGTGAAGGTCACACTTGGAGTATGAAGGTTATGGAATCCTCTATATATGCACACATTCGTGTCTGGACTGTAACTTTGTAATGCATTGAAGGATTTTAAAATAACTTGGCACAAATGTCTAGCACATCAAGACGAGGGGTCACGTGCAAGACCCATGTCCCTACCACAAAGGTCAAGGTCACACTTAGAGTTTGAAGGTAATGGATTCCTCTATATATGCATATATGCACACATTCGTGTCCGGACTGTAACTTTGTCATGCCTTGAAGGATTTTAAAATAATTTGGCACAAATGTCTAGCACATCAAGAAGACGTGTCGCTTGCAAGACCCACATCCCTACCACAAAGGTCAAGGTAACACTTACAGTTTAAAGGTAATGGAATCCTGTATATATGCATACATTTGTGTCCGGACTATAACTTTATTATGCTTTGAAGGATTTTAAAATAACTTGGCACAAATGTCTAGCACATCAAGCGGATGTGTCGCGTGCAAGACCCAAGTCCCTACCTCAAAGGTCAAGGTCACACTTAGTGTTTAAAGTAATGGAATACTGTATGCATGATTACTCTGTCATGCATGGAAGGATTTTAAAATTACATAGCACATTTATTGAGCACATGGAGAGGACACAGACTGTGAGGCACCTCTTTCGGGGGCATTCGTCACTTGTGAGGGACAGCTCTTGTTCTATATTCTTGTCACCTAAGGAATTCATAAATTAAGACATTGATACTATTGAATTATGTGAATGCACCAAGCTGAGGTACTATTTGTGTTACCTATTTGCCACTTTCAGCCTGATTATACAAGAAAGTTGGCACTTTGTTACACAGAATGTGAATCCGGAGGAACAGTGGTTAAGTAAACTGTCTACCTGTAAATAATTAAAAAACTACTGAAAAAGATGTTTTGGTAAAACTTTTAGTAAATTCAGAAAAGAAGTAAAATGAACAAATAGAATCTTTATGATGTAGTCAAAACTGAAGGAAGTTATTATGTGCATTACAGAAGATGCATGGCAAAACACTCTCTGCGAAGATGTAGGTTGTCCAGGGGAAGATGCAAATTGCAATGGACATGGAGCATGTCTACAGATGGAATGTCAATGCTACCCTGGCTGGCAAGATATTGACTGCAACACTCCACTGTGTCCATTAAACTGCAGTGGTAATTGTTTCTTATTCAATTCAAAAATTGATTAACTGAAGTTCTAACCATAAATTTACCAGTTTCCAAAGAAGCTTGTTTATTATCATATGTAAATCTGGTTACTGCAGAATTTGTCTGCTTACTTCATGATTCTATATAACTTTAAATCTGTCAAGAAAGTATTAGGGGTGATCCAGAATTAACCACACTGTTTCTATTGCTATGGCATAGGTTGCAGTGGCAAAATAAAAAAATCACAGAATACAGTGTTCAATCTCTTTTTGATCAGCCTTGAAATTTCATTCTACAGTAAACTCCACTTGTAACGATATCGCTTGTAACGATACTGTGGTGACAGTCCCGATTAAGGCCTTCTATCTATAATTCATATACTCGAAGTTTCAATCTGTATAGCTTCAGATGTCGCAATATTTTGGATGTAACAATGCTTTTCTAACGTCCAAAGTGCATTGTTTTCCTGGTTAATGAGATAATTATGGTCTGTCAGACAGTGTGAACGAGTGACAATGGCCGTTGCCCAAACGATTAGGGCTAATCGATCAAATTATCGCACTAGCTATTCACTGAATTAAAAGTAATTCAAACACGTTAAATAATAAAATTTTATAGTTAATTGGACATACCCTATAACTGATGTCAAACTATAAAGAAAATTATGAAATTAATAAAAAATATCTTATTACTAGTACAAAATGTATTAACAATGCTATAATTCAGACAATGGAGAATGTGTATATGATGAGGAGCTAGAAGAAAGTGTATGTATGTGCAACGACTCCTGGATCGGAGATGCCTGTAGTATTCCATGTATCAATGGTACAAACACTGGAGATGGCGTCTGTACCTGCTTCAGGACCTGTGTTACAGGTATGGCTATCTAGTTAGAACTGTGATAATCCTGAGAAAGCACTCGCTTGTGTTAAGCAGACCTATTGCAATATTTGCTGAGGTACATGTGTTAACCAGCCACCTGCTTATAGTGACCACTTCTGTGGTGTACTTCTATTGGTCTTTTAACACAGGTCAAACTGTAGACAGGCCAAGCTGTGTTAGTCCAAAGTGTCATTTTCCGGTACACATAATCAGTTAAAAAACCTAAAGAAGAATTGATGTTGCATTAAGAGATTGTTTTATTCAGAGACCACTTTTTGATTTTCCCAAGTGCAGTCTCTTTATACAAGTTATACTGTACTTCATTATAGCAGAGATAAAGATTTATGTCTCTGATTTTAGGAGTCCGGATCAAAATGAATGAGTTGTTTACATCAGCCATTTTTCTGAAATAAATCCATATAATTATGTAACCTAAATAAACACTTGTGCATTCTACCATTGATACTTTTCAGAGTTGCATCATTGATTAAGACATTTTGATTTATCTAAATGTCCTACCTGTGTTTTTAGGTCTATCCTGTCATACAGAATGTAATGGCAAAGGGCAGTGTGACAGTGATGGAGAATGTGTGTGTGACTTTGATCTCGGCTTTAAAGGTAAGTAACTCTTTAATAACTCTTTTTGCGAGAGTGTGAAAAATGCATTTTGTTTTCAATTGTCCGTGGAAATATCCTAATTGTATATGGACATTATGCTAAATTGCTACAATGTTAAGTGCAGTAAAACGTCTTTAACTCAAGGATCAATAACTCGAGGACCAGGGATAACTCGAGATCTCTCGTTGGTCCTGCCATATTTCCTATACGTTTAACTATCATCATTGATAGCTCAAGCATGGGTATCTTGATAAGATGAGTAACAAATGTGGTCCCAATGGGAAGTTTTTTTACTTATTTACCTGCAGCAACTCGAAGTCACTGATTAATTAAATCAGTTGGCTCCTTCGCCGGCATGACTCTATTTTATTGCATGTCTTGAGCAAAACTTCTGGTTTTAATCATGCATAAATTACTGCATCATCACGAGACAGGACAGCCTCTATATTTCTGTGGCAAATGGTGGCAGTTTTACAACGATTAATGGAAAACAGTGGCAATTTTGAAAATATGACTGTTTTTCATGCATTTTCATGAATATTTTACCAGATGCCACCAATTTTCATGTAATTCTTTAGTAAATAATGGCAATCCATAGCAGATATACAGAAGGGACATAAGCTCATGAAACGAAAATTAGTGCACTACATTTAAGCTTTGTATACATTCATGTACATGTTCATCATTAACCCCTGCAAGAGAAGAGCATAATAGTTACCGCTTTGTCTGTCCTTTTTAGCTTGACTATTCGAAGAATAAGGAGGCTATTGCACTCGCTCCAGCGTCGGCATCTGCATTGGTTAAAGTTTTTTTATAAAGTCAAATATCTTGAATATTATCAAAGGTATTGACTTGAAACTCAAAATATATCTTTACCATCAACATCTACACCTGAGGAAACAATCCCCATAACTCTGTTTTGATTTTTGACAGATTTATGCCCCTTTTTAACTTATAATTTTTGGTTAAAGTTTTTTCTATAAAGTCAAATATCTTGAATATTTTCAAAGGTATTGACTTGAAACTCAAAATATATCTTAACCATCAACATCTACACCTGAGGAAACAATCCCCTTAACTCTGTTTTGATTTTTAACAGGTTTATGCCCCTTTTTAACTTAGAACTTTTGGTTAAAGTTTTTAATAAAGTCAAATATCTTGAATACTAACAAAGGTTTTGACTTGAAACTCAAAATATATCTTAACCATCAACATCTACACCTGGGGAAACAATCCCCATAACTCTGCTTTGATTTTTGACAGATTTATGCCCCTTTTTAATTTAGAATTTTTGGTTAAAGATATTTAGAAAGTCAAATATCTTGAATTCTGTCAAAGGTATTGACTTGAAACTCAAAATATATCTTTACCATC
Source organism: Saxidomus purpurata (assembly GCA_022818135.1). Classification (NCBI taxonomy): domain Eukaryota; kingdom Metazoa; phylum Mollusca; class Bivalvia; order Venerida; family Veneridae; genus Saxidomus; species Saxidomus purpurata. Next base: position 37,308,183 of record JAFMSR010000011.1, read on the forward strand.
ATCATTTACACCTAAGGAAAGAATCCCCATAACTCTGTTTGGATTATTTATAGATTTATGTACCTTTTCAACTAAGAATTTTTGTTAAAGATTTTTATAAAGTCTAATATCTTGAATACTATCGAACATATTGACTTGAAACCTAAAATGTATGTTTACTATCAACATCTTCATCACTGCTTTTGATTTTTGACATATTTATACCCCTTTTTAACTTAGAATTTTTTCACAGTTTTTACCAGACTGAAATACTCAAAATGGCTTATTTTTGAAATGTCATAAAATGATTATGCAGCATGCAGCAGTTATGCTTTTTTAATTTTATGCATATCAATTTTGAAATGTTACAAAGTTATTTATGATCAAAGTTATTCATGATCAAATATACAAGGTCATGTATTTCTTTGAAATTATCCACCCCCCCCCTCCTCCCTCCAGTTGGCTTACAGAATCCAGGGTTACAAGGCTTTGAACATAATGTACATTTGCAGAGGTCTTTCAACAAATTTCATATCTTTGACCTTAATTCTTATAACCAATTACACAATACACCAGTCCTGTTCTTAGACAAAAAAACCCATTTTGTTGACAAACTTTCGAATAGTCGAGCGTGCTGTCATGAGACAGCTCTTGATATTCAGATGATAATTGCCACCAAATCTGGAAGTTCAAGTGAACATCAGTAAAATAAGCATATTGTGTTGTAGTTCTGTAAAAACTTCATAAACACTTGATTTATAACTCCTTGGTTACATGTGGATAGCAATTTATTATAAAACATTGATTGCTATATTGGCACACTGTGTGTTAATGAGACATTTCTCGATATACGTTCCTCTTTAAAGACCTTATTTATATATTATTGTACTATCAGGTATAGAACTTTATTGTGCAATTACTAGGTGTACAGTGTGATCAAGATGGTTGCCCTGGATGGCCTGAGAATTGCATGGGAATTGACCAGGGATCGTGCAATGAAGCAAATGGCAAGTGCACATGTGAACAAGGATGGAAAGGCAATGCTTGCCATATCCCAGACTGTGATTGCAATGAAATCAATGCTACCTGTGAACAGAGGCAAAATGATACAAAACCAAGATGTTATGACTGTGATCCCCCATATATTGGAGACCAGTGCCAGCACAGGTAAACAAGAAATGTTTTAGGTAATGTCAACTATAGAAGAAAACTGCATGATTTGAAAGGAATGTTTGGATTGGGAAGAGGCCACCTGTAAATGGCCCCTTCTATAAAGGAAAAAAAGCAGGGCATATCATGATCAGAACATATGTGCAAGCTTACTATGAACTAACTTGGTTGCAGAGTCACATTACACCAGCCGCATAGGAGTTGCAGTGTGAAAGATTTCTTTCAAATTATTCAGCATTTTCTGTAGTAACTGTATTGTTTATGTTACAATACCAAGTTAAGTAAGTTTGAATGATCTGATTTATGTTTTTATTTAAAAAAAAAAGAAAACAAAATATTTCTTTTGTCTTGATTATGTGCAGACTTCTTTGTAATCAATTATTTCAGTACTTGGCAGCCATAGATTTAAATGTATTTCATATTTATAAATTTGTTTTTATGCAAAGGTGTTTCAATGGCATTGAAAATCCTCTTACATTTGAATGCATCTGTGACACCTGCTATAGCGGGGAGGAGTGCGATTTGCTCTGTAGCGGTCATGGATCCTGCGACAATGGTAATGACCTATGTATATTCCACTGACTTGTAACAATACCCCAGTTAAAATGCCTTAACTTAAATCAAACGAAACTTTAAGTTCTACATGTAATATAAATTTAGTGGAAATGATTTTGTTTTAATATGTTGTTTTATCACTTACTACTGTTGCCAAGGTTACACTACACATGCAGAAATTGTACCTCTTATTTATAAACATTCTGCTTGAACTTTGCAATTCTTTTTGCATTAACAGATCAAACTAAAATTTAGCTGTTATGAATTCCTAAAGGCTGTAAATTATGACTGATAGTCCCGTAAATTGTAAAAGAGCCAATAAGTCTGTTACACTTTCATGAAAAAGATGCTTTTTGTTTCAAGATACAGATACTTGTGACTGTGGCTTTGATGGCTACAGAGGAGATTTCTGTGAGAAGGATGGTTGCCCTGGCTATGATGTTTCATGTTCAGGACATGGGACCTGCAACCCTAGTACTGGAGTCTGTCAATGTAACCCTGGATGGATCGGCATTGGATGTCACATCGTCAAATGTGACGACGACTGTAGCAATGCTGGCACCTGTCTTGAACTTGATACACCAATATGTAACTGCAGTTTAGGCTACTTTGGAACCAACTGTGGCAGTTACTGTGACAAAGGAATTATCATCACTACTGATGTTGAAGATCTATCAACACAGTACTGCGAATGTTACAATTGCTATACCGGCTATAACTGTGACGTAGAGTGTTCAGGACGAGGCACATGTAGTAATGGTACATGTGACTGTGGATCAGCTGGATGGAGGGGAGATAACTGTGACCGTGCTGGATGTCCTGGACTTGATGGTACAGACTGTTCTGGCCATGGATCTTGTTCAGTGGGTTCTAACTCAGAAATAGGTAAACTATTTGGCTTCAAATTGATTTTTAAGCTCACCTGGCACAAGGTGCTAGAGTGAGCTGAAGGATCGCTCACCGTCTGGCGTATGTAGTACAATGTACATCTTCCGTTCAGATTTTCCTTCAAATGACATCTCTTCTGAAACCACTTAACCAATGTTGATGAAACTTTGTAGGGATGTTCCTTGCATGAAGCCTTATCATAGTTGTTCAGTAATTCCATTCCATGGTTGCCATGACAACAGAAAGGAAGAAAATTCAAAAATCTTCTTTCAAAAAGAGGAAGACCTAGAGCTTAGATATTTGGCATATAGCATTGCCTCGTAGACCTCTACCAAGATTGTTCAAATTATGACCCATGAGTCTAAATTAACCCCTCCCAAGGGTCATTTGTTTTTACATAGGTAAACATTTAAAAATCTACTTTTCTGAAACAAGGTCTAGAGGTTAGATATTTAGAATGTGGCATTGCCTAGTAAATATTGGAAAATCTTTAAAATATCTTCTCTGAAACCACAAGACCTATAGCTTAGAGACTTGGCAAGTAGTATTGCCTAGTCAACCTCTGCCAAAAGTGTTCAGATCATGACCAGGCGGTGAAAATTGACTCTGCCCGTGGTGTCAATTGATTTTACATACTTAGGCTTATTTATAGGAAAAACTTTAAAAATCTTTATTTCTGAAACCATTAGGCCTTGAGCTAAGATATAGGGTTTGTATCATTGCCTTGTTGACATCTAATTAGGTTGTTCAAATCATGACCCCCAGGTCAAATTGACCCTGTCTGAGGGGGCGGGGGGGGGCATTTGATTAAATATAGGCTTATATAGGGAAAGTATTATATATTATGAAGAGTGTTTAAATCAGAACCCTTGAACATTGTAAATTACTTCAAGTGTCCTGTTGGTTTCACATTTTCTAAATCTCACAAGCCAGTCACTAGCTAAGGGTGATGTGATAATAAACTCGGAATCAGAGCATCAGTGCAACCATTAATAAAAGTGAAATTATGATTGTTCTAAGTTGATGGAAAGTTTGGAAGTGTTAATCCAAAGCATGTATGAAGTGTAAATCATACTTGGATTTGATTTAAACCTAATCAGAGTGAAAACCAAAATACTCTTGTGTTTGACAGGAGGGTGTACCTGCAGAGAAAACTGGGGTGGGGAAGGTTGTTGGACAGCAGAATGTCCTAGTAACTGCTCTAATAGAGGAGAATGCCTGGATACTGTAGAGATACCATACTGTAGCAACTGTGAAGAGGGCTGGATGGGGGACGACTGTAACACACCATGTTATGGACTACAAGAACCTATGGATAGTGGTATGTCTACTTTAACATTACATACTATCATGATATTCAGCACACAATTGATGCAAAATGTACTGAAGCTAGTTATGTATATGTTATTCATGGAAACATATTGTATTTGCCATAGATGTTTGTCAGTCACAAAAATAATTAATGATTTCCAGTCAAAACGTTGTACACTCAGGGTAATATACCACTGTTTTGTGTGCTGGCTGTAACTTCAAGATGCAATGACGATATAAATTCTACGGTCCCCTGAATGTCGTTAAAAAATGACTTTACCGTAGTTAATTATTTTAGATGTCTTACATATTGATTGACCTATTAGAAGAAAAATAAATTAATAAAAATGTATAGATTATGACTTGTACATTTTGTCTTTAAGTAGAAGCCATGCATAAATGTTGTGTGTAATTTGAACATTTTTGTTTTTCATAAAGGTATATGTGTGTGCCAGAGCAACTGTAATAGCGAGAGCGACAATTGTTTATCTACATGTAGCGATCGGGGAACCTGTGATGTAGACACTGAGACATGTATTTGTCATGATGGTACAGGCTACAATGCAGAAGGATACTGGGGCGATCTCTGTGACACAGCTGGCTGTCCGGGGATGAGTGAATCATGTAGCGGACATGGTCTTTGCATTCAGGGATCCTGTAGCTGTGATCCTGGTTGGACAATAAATGTCACATCTTGCCATGTTCCTGACTGTCCTGGGACACCAGACTGCAATAACAATGGAGTTTGCGAAACAACAGATGTTGTACCATACTGCGAATGTTTCTCTGGCTTTATGGGTGTGGAGTGTGAGAATGAGTGTGTACATGGTACAGTGCAGCCAGACTACACATGCTTGTGCGATTCATGCCACACAGGAGGTGCTTGTAATGAGGAATGTGGTGGTCATGGTTACTGTAACAATGTAACCTGTGTATGCAATACAGCCTACTGGGGTATGGAAATATAATTCTTTTTAGGATTTACAGAAATTAGAATACAAAATATATAAATTTCATACATAGTAAAAAGTTTTTGATAAACAATTTGGGTTAAGTTATGCTTTAGATACTTAAACATGAAAACTTTGTCATGTGCAGTAGACTTTGAGGACTCATAAGGTCAAGGTTAGAGTGGTCTTGGATTGTTAAATATTTCTAGTATGCAACTCAACAGAAGCATTTTTAAATAACAGGGGAAAAATGTGAGGACCAGGGCTGTCCGGGTACTGGAGAAAGTTGTTCTGGACATGGTACCTGCACTATAGGCACTCAGACATGCACATGTGGTAACCATTGGAAAGGTGAAGGGTGCGATATCTGGGACTGTCCTGGTGAACCGGACTGTAGCAGCAGAGGTGAGCTTAATTATTATTGTGTTTCTGTAAGAAATATTGATATTGGTGCATGATGTCAACAGTGGGCCATTCCAGTGGGACCAGGTTGGTTAGTGCTACAATCCAAGAATGGTATATGGTTTAAAGCTTAAGTGTTTCTGATTCGGTTTTGAAATGTGTATGTCAGTCTACTGACATCTATTATTTGAATAGACACATTCATCCTTGTCTAGACTGTAACTTATGCATTGATGATTTAGATTGACTTGGCCTGTTGAGACAGTGCTTGACAAAGTTGTCTCAATTGAGATTCTGTATAATGTAAGTGAGTTAGTCTTTCGGGAAGTATTGTCTGGGCCATAACTTCTTAATGCATGCAATGATCTTATATTGCCAATATTCACTATGATGAGGCAGAGTGTTATTGCTGTATTGGTTTGTGGCTCAAAGATCAAGGCAACACTTACGATAAAGGCACATTAAATCCCACACCTCTAGTTTAAGACAAAGCACTACAAGATGGACAAAGAGGGAACATCATATAGGTTTTGCTACCAGACAAAGGGGGAACACACATAAGTAGTTTTGGGGACAAACTGCAAACGTCTGGTTCTTGTAACTGATTCCCACTGTATATAGCATAAGCACTTGCATGTGCAACACGAACCAACAAATAAACAAGATTTCAGTTGTTTGAACATTAATAATTTTATTCAAGCTTTAATAAACCTTGTGGCGAAATGTTGGCAGCAGATGGTGGCTAAACCCCTAAATTTTTATACAGACCCGGGGAGACAACTAACTGCATTCCCTTAATGGTACACTGGCAAGTCAGTGATCCAGGTTAGAAACCTGGTGTCAGTCCCAACAGTTGTACACCCTGATGAGGACGTTTGTTAGCGGGGAGCCTGGATTACATCTGACTCTGCGGTCCTGGACATAACCCTGACCTGGGCCTCCCCTCCATACCTAGAGGTGGAGAGGGGTACCAATTTTACCCTGGAGTGTCACACTTAGATCTTTCAGTCTCGAAATGTTGCCTTTGGGCATCTGTCTGTTAAATACACACATTCCGAGGAATCTGATGCTGGTCACCGTGCGCTTTTCTTTTTTCAGGTATCTGTGATGGGGATAATTATGATACACCAACTTGTGTGAACTGCACATATTCAATGGGCACTGAATGCCAGTATGATTGTGTGAATGGAGTTGAATTTCCTGCATTCTCTTCAAACTGTGAGTGTGATCCTTGTTGGCATGGCGATACCTGTAACACAAAATGTAACAATCTTGGAACGTGTGCTGAGAATGCTACAGGGCAACAGGTTTGTAGTTATCTCCTTTGTAAGTTCTTAGCTGCTACATGTAATTATCAGAAAAAAATTCCACTTCCTAAAATTACTTGTTTAGAGATTTCATCTTGTTTTACTCTGCAGTTAAAAAGACTTTGTATCAATGTTTTGTGTGGTATTTAACACTTATAAGTCTCTATTATTCATTTGGTCAAAGAAGCACCTTGGTATAAATGTTTATACATAATTCTACTGTTTTCTCTACATCTGTGCTGCTCTTTTATCCACCAGGATCCAGTTGTTTGAAACTTTATCCATCGATTAAGTTAACAGGCGATTAAAATTCGAGTTTCACTAGTGTTTGTATATTTTGAAAGACTTTCTAAAGTATATTGTATAAAGTCACTGTGACGGAAAATGTGAAGGTGTTATCTCTCAAGCATAGCTCATTTAAAATTGCTATCTATTTTCTGTCAGGCTTGCAATTGTACGGAGGGATATGCAGGGGAATACTGCAAAGTTCTGGACTGTCCAGGTATAGTTATTTTACATACTGAAATATTTGCTGTCATTCTACAAGATTACTCAATTTCTATTTTTCAACCATATTAAGGAAAGTTGTCAGTTTCTCACAGGACTCTAGTTTTTACTGCAAATAACAGATTCAGTATTTTAAAACATTATTTGCAGTCTTCAATTGTATAAACTCGGACAACTCCGTTCTCAAGCCATGTGGGTATGGTCTTATTAATAATTTGATCTCATTTGGTAATCAACACGCATTCTGGTCATGTGTGATATTGAAGATACCTGTAGATACAATGTATATATTGTTTATAACCACTTCTCTATGGGTAAGCTAAATGTTGCAGGTGATCCAGATTGTTCAAACCAGGGTAATTGTAAACGAGACACAAATAAGGACATGTCTGTATGTATCTGTAATGCTGGCTTTGCTGGAGATGATTGTTCAGTATATGTATGTCCAGGATTTGATGGGCAGGAAAACTGTAATGGCAACGGTTTGTATATTCATGTATATAGTCTTTATAATGAATTCTGGTAGGTATAAGATTATCCAGGTACGGTCAAACCTGTGTTGAAGACCAGCTGTAAAAAAGACTGCTGTGTAAGAAAAGACTAGCTAGGAGAGTACCGTACACTGTTTGTCTGTGGGCTATACATTTCATCCATGCCTGTATAATGTGGCCCCTTTGCTGATAATGCACCAGATATCATCTGGCGATATGAAACGATTATACCTGTGTATGCCTGTATATGCCGCTGCAGATGAAACATATAGACCCTGTGTTAGAAGCGCTTCTCCTAGTTAGTTGTCTTTGTTCATATAATGGCTTGACTGGATATAGTAATGTTTGAAGGACATTAAAATGTAGGGAAATAATAAAATACAGAGTATTTTAAGAAGTTGTTTGAAAATGATTTTACAGTTTGAAATGAAACCTGTTTTAAGAGATGACTAAATGGATTTAACAAAAGTTGTTACTGAAGACAGATATGATCTTGGAAAGCTGGATATTAAATACGAAATTTTTAATGTACAAAGTAATATGCTGTAATGTATTTCCAGATATTCCAGTTATTGATATGTTGATATAATACTGTTTTACTTCATTGTTTATTTTATGTATAGAAAAGAAATGCAAACTGTTACTTTTTCTGTATGTGTCAAAATGCTGCAATATTGAGTCATGCGCTGCCCAAACACAACAGTTGTGTTTACTGGAGATGAGCGACTGCTTAAACAGTCATTTAAGTCTGGTGAAGAGGAGAAGAAACTTATAGTGGTGGCTAATGTAGCAAGAAATCACCTTATGAAGCTGGTTACTGAATTGGGTTTGACAATACCTAGTCTGGAAACGGTTTTCAAGGCAAGGCATATTGGCTGTATTGGCTTTACGTGCCATTCTCAATACCTGAATGAGTTCACAGTAGGGTAATGTTCAAAACTCGCGGATTAGACAGTGTACAGATCAATCATCTTTTAAAATTAATACTTCAGGAGAATGTATGCTGTTGTCAGAGGCCCCTGAATGTGTATGTAACCATGGTTTCACAGGCCTAGCTTGTCAGTCATGCACCGCAAACTTTGTAGGAGACAACTGCGAGCGATGCCAGGATAATTATATAGGCTACAACACAACATGTGATGTTTTCTGTTCTCATGGCTATGCAACAGAGGAAGGTAATTACATATAAACCAATGATGTATTTTCTAATCTGTAAAAATGATCACTTTTTTTTTGCTGAGTTCTGCTCAAATATTTGGTAGAAGAGCACGATACATTTGTATTTGCATAATTGTAATCCTGCTGCATTTCTGAACATGAATTCCAGGACATTAAAGTTTACATTACTTGCATAGGCATTGTTGACTACATTAATATTTTGAAAGTCTTTCGTTTGTAAAGCCACAGTTGCAGTGGATAGGAGGACCCTGGATTCGATCCACATTGGTGCCATGTAATGGTAGTGTCCTTAGGCAAGACACAATAATTCCACATTTTCACTCTCTCTCTCCCTCTCTCATGCTTTGATGTTGATTTCTTCTGAAGTGAGTCTGGAGAGCAATTAGTATAAGTTGTAGTAATTCAATTTGTTTTTGTGTCGCCCTTTCGGAGAAAAGGCGATACATGGGGATCGCTTTGTCCGTCCGTCCGTCCATCCGTCACACAAACTTAACGTTGGCCATAACTTTGCCATTTCTTAAGATTTCTTCATTAAACTTTACAATTGTATTGCCTATGACGAAAAGGTCATGATGCTGCCCCATTTTGTAGGTCAATGTCATATTTGACAGAGTTATGCCATTTTTTGTACTTAGATTTTGTCACGAAAACTTAACGTTGGCTATAACTTTGCCATTTCTTAAAATTTCTTCATCTAACTTTCAAATTGCATTGCTTATGACATTAGGGTCATGATGCTGCCAAATTTTGTAGGTCAAGGCCATATTTGACAAGAGTTATGCCCCTTTTATTACCTAGATTTTTGCTATAACTTTGCCCTTTCTTAAGATTTCTTTATCAAACTTTCAAATTGTATTGCTTATGTCAAAAGGGTTGTGATGCCGCCAAATTTTGAAGGTCAAGGTCATATTTGACAGAGTTACTTCCCTTTTTGTACTTAGATTTTGTCACGAAAACTTAATGATGGCTATAACTTTGCTATTTCTTAACATTTCTTCACCAAACTTTCAAATTGTATTGCTTATGACATAAATGTCATGATGCTGCCAAATTTTGTAGGTCAAGGTCATATTTGACAGAGTTGTGCCCCTTTTTGTACTTAGATTTTGTTACAAAATTATTGGTTATTCTGACAAAACGTAAGAGGGCGACACAAGTGTTCTACTGAACACCCATCTAGTTGCTATTAAGAGTAAATAAATTAGTACAAACAAAAAAAGTCTTAGGTTGATTTTTACAAAATATGCAGTCCACTTCAGTTGCATGTGCAATCATTGCATAGCTGGGAAATGGTTGTCTCTAATCATTATTCTACCTTATTTCTGAAAAAAATGATGTGTCTGATTTTCAATTTTTCACGTTGCAAGAGTAAAATCACTGGAAAAATGTAATGTTATAGTAGCATTTATGTTCACTTAAATATTTAAAAGTTTAGAATTTATCATGGTTCTCAAAGCCACATTTTTTATCTGACTTGTAAATATAAAAAAAAACAGAGTTAACTGAAGAAAAAAATATTGATAAAGGATCGAGGGCTTTCCTGCCATTGAATATTAGACACAATCGATGGGTGGAATTTAATTTTATTTAGTTGAAATACAATTAGAATAATTAGATGATAACTTTATCAGTGCATGTACAGTTTTGCACTTTTTTGTGTCGCCCTTTCAGAGAAAAGGCGATACGTAGGGATTGCTTTGTTGGTCCGTGTGTCACACAAACTTAACATTGGCTATAACTTGCCATTTCTTAAGATTTCTTCATCAAACTTTACAATTGTATTGCTTATGACGTAAGGGTCATGATGCTACCAAATTTTGTTTGTCAAGGTCATATTTGATAGAGTTATGCCCATTTTTGTACTTAGATTTTGTCACAAAACTATTGGTTATTCTGACAAAGTGTAAGAAGGTAACACAAGTGTTCTACTGAACACCCATCTAGTTTTTACTGACTGTTCTATGCTTAAAACAGTACAGCAGATTGCAGTGCTAATTATTTCAACACTTCCAAAAAATACACCTAAAAGTAAACCTAAAGTTCACCTTTAGATTTAAATTTGCCTCAGTGGTCAAGTGATAGAGTCTCTCACTAGATATCACTATAACCTCTCATTGATGGAGATGGGTTTGAGCCCTACGATGGACCATGTCTGTATTTATGAGAAAATTGGAAGATCTTATGGGGGATAGGGAACCAGTACTGGCCCTTCCCAGGAATGATGGTTTGGTACTGCCTGCCTGTAACAAAACTGAAAATGTATGTCAGACAAAGAACACCTTTGTGTAATGTGTATTACTATATGTTCAGTAAATTTTTATATTACAAGGTGGCAGAACCTGTGAATGTTATGATGATGACATCAGTGGACACTGGATCAACCCTCAGGATGGTTGTGTTGTCTGCAAGTCTGGCTGGAATCAACCACATTGTACAGAATGTGCAGCTAGTGAGTCTTCTTATGCACAATTTGTCGTCTTTAGCTGTTACATTTGTGTCAGGTCTGAATCTACCGTAACATTTTTGTCAAAATGCCTTAAACTTTTAATATTTTATACTATTAGACTTTTATGAAGGAAATATTTTTGTACTTTCACTTTGTTTTCTACTACCATGCTGTTGACCTATATAAGGGTCAATGGCAGTTTTGTAAGGGCCTTGTCAAACCACAAATTTGTGTTGCACCCCTCTCCAAAAGTATATGAGTTAAATTCATTAAAATTACATGTAATATTTTTCAAAATATAGATTTTGTTTTGTAGAGATATGTTTTACTTTGCAGATTGGTGAAGTTAATTAAATATTTCATCACATTTTATCAGTCACTTTGAAAGGGGTTGAAGTCAGTACAATTTGAAGAGTATTTACAGCTTCAATTAGAATACACTTGTATTTGAATATAATTTCCAGATTATGTCGGACCTGAATGTGACATTGAATGTATGGATGATCAGGGGTACTTTGTTGATGATGATGACGGTGATATAAAAGATCTACCAATTCATCCTTTTTTCAATTGCCTGGAAGTAGTTGGTACATACAGTTACAAGGCTTGGTTTGGTTATTACAACCCCAACCCTAATAATGTGTATATCACATCTATAAATGAAAACCAAGTGCATGACAACTCTGGAGTTGTAACAAGCATTGCTCCTCCAACAAAATTCATAGCATCAATTAAGTATGGCGAAGTGGAGTACGCATTTGAGATAGGGTAAGTTCTTGACATTGGCCCTGTGGTTTCAAAGATGTTCTTTTAAGGCAAAAGTGAGCGGACGGACGTCGGATGATGAGTGATCCTAATAGCTCAACCTGGCACTTTAAAGTGAGCCAAAAACAATATATTCCATCTAAGAATGCAACTATTCTTCTGTCTAGGCCAAAAAAGGGCTATATTGTAGAAAGTTGTACTGGAATTCTATGAAAAAAGTATACACAAACAATCGAAATCATTTTGAATACAGAACAGATCACTTTAAGTAGGAGATAGTCAGTCAGTTTGTTCCACAAAATGAAAATATCAGTATTTCATTGAAAACAAGAGCTGTCTCTCCCAAGTGACGAATGCCCCCGAAAGAGGTGCCTCACAGTCTGTGTCCTCTCCATGTGCTCAATAAATGTGCTATGTAATTTTAAAATCCTTCCATGCATGACAGAGTAATCATGCATACAGTATTCCATTACTTTAAACACTAAGTGTGACCTTGACCTTTGAGGTAGGGACTTGGGTCTTGCACGCGACACATCCGCTTGATGTGCTAGACATTTGTGCACAGTTATTTTAAAATCCTTCAAAGAATAATAAAGTTATAGTCCGGACACAAATGTATGCATATATACAGGATTCCATTACCTATAAACTCTAAGTGTGACCTTGACCTTTGTGGTAGGGATGTGGGTCATGCACGCGACACGTCGTCTTGATGTGCTAGACATCTGTGCCAAATTATTTTAAAATCCTTCAAGGCATGACAAAGTTACAGTCCGGACATGAATGTGTGCATATATGCTTATATAGAGGAATCCATTACCTTCAAACTCTAAGTTTGACCTTGACCTTTGAGCTAGGGACGTGGGTCTTGCACGCGACACGTCGTCTTGATGTGCTAGACATTTGTGCCAAGTTATTTTAAAATCCTTCAATGCATGACAAAGTTACAGTCCGGACACGAATGTGTGCATATATAGAGGATTCCATAACCTTCATACTCCAAGTGTGACCTTCACCTTTGAGGTAGGGATGTGGGTCTTGCACGCGACACGTCGTCTTGATGTGCTAGACATGTGTGCCAAGTTATTTTAAAATCCTTCAATGCATGACAAAGTTACAGTCCGGACACGAATTTGTAAGTGGGGATGCACGGACGGACGGACAGACGGTCAGACGGACAGACGGTGCGATTTTAATATGCCACCCTTCGAGGGCATAAAAATGTGTTGACCTTGTTACACTTGTAGATAAAATATAATCCCAGTTCATCATGTGCTTCTACACTATGGTAAGCCATAATAGTGTTATGTAGAGGCAGTTAGTACTGCAATTTTTTTAAAAATCTTTTCAATGCTAGCCTCTCACTTGTAAGGAAGGTCACATGTCTTATATATCAGGCGAAAACACTTTATTTATTTGAACAGATAGACTTTTTGTTTAAAATACAATGATATACATGTGTAAAAATACAGCAGAGCAGGCTTTTGTTTTATAAAATTTCAGTTCTAGATTTCTGGTCATTGTTAGAAAAGGGTGTTTAATAGACTAAAGGCATTTATTGGAAAGTATATGGTAATTATCGTAAAATAATTATGATCATGTGTTGTAATAATAACAATTTATACAAATACTGTAAATCAGTGTTTATATATTATGCATATAATTCAATATTTGATCATAATGTAATGAGTTACAACCTTGTTGCACCAAACAAATATCTAAATTTGTGTTCTGGTTGTAACTCATGAAATTCACAAAATCTCTTTTATGATTAATAATTGTATAAAATTTGATCAACCAGTTGATTTCTTGTTCATTCAAGAAATAAATATCAGAAACAAGATCATTTTTGGTATTGCTTGACAAAAAGGGGAAGTTTTTTGCTTCTCTTGAAAAAAAAAGAAAAATGGAGTTACAACATTGTTGCACTGAAGGGACGATTTGGTTATAAAGTTTCTCTCAGATTAGTTCTAGAACAGTTGCTTCTGAGTAACTAGAAGCATACATTCAGAAGCTTAAGACATTTTAACTTGTTAAAATTGTATCGGTCATATTTTTGCAGAAAAAAGTTGTCAACTAAAGAATTTGTCGAATACAATTTAGCTGTTCAGTTAATTAAACCAGTACATGTACTATGCTATTATTGCATTTTATAGAAAAAAAAGATATTTTGAGGTGTTACTGAAAGATAGCATTTGAAGGCAGGAAATTGAGATGCCTGGCCATAACCTACAATCAATAAGGAACTGACATCTTTGTTTCAGACCTGCAAACCTTACAGAAATTAGTCAGTACTCATGGACTGTCAATGTGTTAGGAGTTGGAGAGGTAACAGCTCCAGTAATTGCATCTAGTATGTGTACAGATTCACCCATTTCACAGGTAAGTAGAGATAAGATTAAAAGAATAACTTGATTTAAATGAACGAATGTGGACATACATGTGACAAAAGTTGATATGCCATGCTTTACAATGTCTTCTTTAAAAATGGTAATTGAAAAAATATATTTTCTATATATAGTCTTGTTTTAAGAACTACAGTTGGCTTTTTACCATTTAGCACTTATCAAAATGGTGGCGGAATAAATCAAGACATTTATGAGAGAATCAAAAACAGACCTAGGAAAGACATACTGTCAACTTTAGCATTATCTGAAACTTTATGGCTCAACACTTTTGTGAAGAAAAACAATTGATAACATTTTCTTTTTTTAAATGTTGCCTTGTATTGAAATACACAAATAAACTTGCATATACAATGTATATATATTTATTACCCTTCCACAAAATTTCCAGCCGTTTGATTGGTCAATGATCCATAAATAGAAATTGATATTAACAAGCAAGCTGGTAATAAACACTTGACGTACCCCGTCATTATACCCCATGCTAAACGTGAATTCGTATACAGTATGTCAATGTATTAGTACTTGCTAATTTGTAACGTGATTAAGTGACATTGGGGTATCATAAGGGTATTTGACGGTCTTTTTACGTTCAGATTTTAAATCAACTAAAAATGGACTGCATCCTTCAAAATTTATTTTTACTTAGGAAGTGTATTGAGCTTGGTTAAGTTTTTCATACCACCTCACTGTATTTCAAAACCATTAGAGGTATTGCTTTGAAACTAACCATACTTGTTTATCATCATGACCTTCATCAACAGGCAAGAGTACATAACTCTGTCAAGGTTTTTGACAGAATTATGCCCCTTTTTTACTTAGAAAATACAATATGGGTAAAATCCACTTATTGCCTTGACCCTTTGAGATATTGCTTTGAAACTTTGAACGCTTGTTTATATCATTACGCCCATCTGTTGGCAAGAGAAGGTAACTCTGTCAGGGATTTGTTAAAAATTAAGGCCCTTCATCGACTTAGAATCTTGATTAAGTTTTTTGTACCAGTCCACTTTTTGACTTAACTGTTTGAGATATTAATTTGAAAGTTGGAATACTTGTTTACCATTTTGATCCCCAAACATGGGCAGGAGAAGGTAATTCTGTCAAGGATTTTATTTGAATTATGGCCCTTTTTGACTTAGAAACTCAGTTAAAATTTTCATTCTTGTCCACTTGTTGACTTGACCATTTGAGATATTACTTTGAAAGTTAGAGTACTTATGTACTTATGTACCATCATGAGACCTTTCTGTAAGCAAGAGAAGATAACTCTGTGAAAATGTTTCTTGATTTGTACTTAGAAATTCCTAGTTAAAGTTTTGTTTTATTGGCAAGCACTTAAAAAGTCAAGCGCACTGTCCTACTGAAAGCTCTTGATCTGTATGTCTTAGAGCTACTTGTAATTGTAGTTCTGGGGCTTTAAACTAACTGTTTTGTTGAATGTGAAACATTCATTTGGAATAAGAATAGAAGCAGTGTTGTTGTATATGTAAATTGGAACCTTTTTAAGATTTGAAAAGTTGGCAAAAAATGTCTGTTTCCCAGGCAATAGCCACTCACCATCATTTTTGAAATTTTGAAAAGCTTTTAGGAATCTCCTTAACCTCTGAAAAATTGTCATGTTGTTTGTTGTTTTTCTTGACTGAAATTGATTTCTGTCTCTTAGTTTATACTAATTTATTTTAGGTCAATTGTGAAACAATTTATCCAACTGACCAGCGACGCAGGAAAATGGGCCTTCGGACAAAATACTTGGAAACTAGCTTTCTTGCATATTTGAACAAACAATATTTCAATATCAATATTGGAAAATTTCAGTTACCTACGTTCAGTACATACCAAACTACAACATTTTGAAAAAGTATACCTAAGGCATCATTGTTCACTCTAAAAATGACGTCACATACCACAATTTGACGTCAAAACTCACTTCAATTTACATGGGCAGTAAACTATTCCAGTAATCATTTCCTAACAACATCATTTGTTTTTGGTTGCAACATTATATACTCTTTCAATATATATCATATCTGGTGAACCCTTTCATGTCTTCTTTCCACTATCTGCCTTTTTCATAGGGTATAGCCAAGTTTAAAAAAAAGAATAATTTCAAATCGCTGTTGCCATAGGAATGGTCTTGGAGGATTTTGAAGCAAATAGTATGTTTCTGTTGAGTAAAATATAGTAGCTATCAGTTTTTATCATTGGTTTTGCATTTAAAGAGGGTGACAAAAATGTAAATTGTATGGGTTTTTTTATCAATTATTGTCAAATAATGTTACAAATGTCCAAAGGTACATTTTCGCGCGTCGAAGGTCAACTTATATTAATCACTCTCAACACCTCATTCCTGATGGTATCCATCGCTGTGAGGGTATGAGAGAAGAGAAGCCAGTTTCCCTTTTAATGCTGAGCGCCAAGCAAGGGAACTTGCCTGTCTCTTGAAGTATGACATCTAATAGATTTGAAGGGACTAATTCAGATGCTGAGGATCTCAGATTCAAGCCTTTGTAGCCTGTCTGTTTTGTTTTTATGTATTGATCATGTAGTTCAAATGCTTTAATATTACTTTTATTTCTTAGACTGAACTTCCAGAAGTTCAAGGAAAGTGCTCATGTAACCCAGGATATTATGACAACTCCTGCAGTAAAGAGTGCCCAGGTGGTGGAACAAACTCATGTTTTGGCAAAGGAACATGCAACACTACATCTGGAGACTGTACATGTATTCAAGGAGCAGACCAGGCCAAGAACTGTGAGACATGCACACCTGGTTGGTTTGGCAGTGACTGCAAACTTGCTCAGACAGAAACAGGTGATTGTTGTAAAAACTGAAGTATTAAAGATTAATGTGTTTTGAGTTTTAATCCTTGAATTTATCAGAGCATGTTTTTCTCTGAAGTGGAAAAGTTGGCACAAGGATATGACAACAGTTACTGCTCCATACACCAAGGAAATGTGTTTTGTTAGATCAATATTATTCCATAATTAAGGAGGTAATCTCCTTTGTTTAAGGAGGTTTTCTACAGATGTCTTTTATGAATTTTCTTTTATCTTTATTCATTTGTAGACTTCAATTATTGATATCAAAAATAAACAATAAGTAAGTTACAATGCTTATAAAAATTAATTGCATGATTTTAGTTTTGCATAAATGCAGAATGGTCAGAATATGGAATCATTTTTTTTTTAAATCTTTTTTTTCAATGCTTTTCTTGGTATAAATATTAAAGATAGATCTATTCTGAAACAAATTCTATCTGAAAGAAGAGATGACATTTTCCAAATTGTGTTTTTCAAATAAATACTATTAAATCAGTGGTTATCAGAGCTGAAGGGTGGTCATCAGTATATTAATGTTTTGCAAGACTCAGCCTCCTTTAATAAACAATACAACGACTTTACTAAAGATTTCGGTGGTGGGGGCAAACGCCAGACAGAAACAGGGTGTGTAAAAACGAAGATTAAAGTAATGTGTTGAGTTTTAACCTTGAAATCAGAGCATGTTCCGAAGTGGAAAAGGGCACAAGGAAGAAACAGTCGCCCATACACCAAGAATGGTTGTAGACAATATATCCATAATAAGGAGGAACCCTTTGTTAAGGAGGTTCACAGATGCTTTTAATTTCTTTATCTTTATCATTTGTAGACTTCAATAGATACAAAAAAAACAAAAGTAAGTACAAGCTTAAAAAATAATGCATGATTTTAGTTTGCATAAATGCAGAATGGTCAGAAATGGAATCATTTTTTTAAATCTTTTTCAAGCTTTTCTGGTATAAATATTAAAGATAGATCTTCTGAAACAAATCTTCTGAAAGAAGAGATGACATTTTCCAAATGTGTTTTCAAATAAATACTATTAAATCAGTGGTTATCAGAGCTGAAGGGTGGTCATCAGTATATTAATGTTTTGCAAGACTCAGCCTCCTTTAATAAACAATACAACGACTTTACTAAAGATTTCTTTGTTGTAAGTGGCAATTATGTCATTTAATTTTAACACTCTATGCTCTTTAAAAATTAAACAAAAATAGCTTACTGTTAAAGGTCCAATACTAAGGAAAGCAAAAATTCAAATA
This sequence comes from Saxidomus purpurata, assembly GCA_022818135.1. Lineage (NCBI taxonomy): Eukaryota > Metazoa > Mollusca > Bivalvia > Venerida > Veneridae > Saxidomus > Saxidomus purpurata. The sequence continues at coordinate 37,326,619 of JAFMSR010000011.1, forward strand.
TACTTTGAAAAGCACAGAAATAAGTTATTTTTAATAGAAAATGAAAGTTGGTAACTATGTAGAAATTCTAAATAAATCACAGTACATGTACAATTATTTTTCTATGCATTATGAAGAAAGTTAAAAAGACCTGGGTAGTCATTTTGTCGATTCACTGAGATTTCAACATAATACACATACTTTTCTTCGTGTTCCAAACACTTTCTGTAAATTTTAACCTGCCAATCTTCATTATTTAGTGTCTTGCATAAGGTAATGTACTTGCCATTGAAATAACTGTCACTTAATTTTTGCTTAGTAGTGGACCTTTAAGCATTTGTTTTGATTTTATTTAAAGATCACAACATTTATTAACTTTTACAGCTCACTCAAATGAATGGTACACAGGAATGGTGTATGGGTTTGGTTCTATCCAGACCTTTGATGGTACAAAATATGACAGTAACAATTTTGGTCAGTACTTACTGACAGGTGTGACACTTTCAACATCTCAGATCTTAAATATACATGGACTAAGAGTAAGTATGGTTTGTTTAATTGTTGTAGTGTCTGTGCCACTCTATAATAAATTGAATATTGGCCAGGGTTTTTTGCAACATAATACCATAAATTCTCGGCCAAAAGTCGACCTGCCCATAAGTCAAGGCTTATTTTGTGGTGTAAGATTGCTGGTATTTCATGTGCACCCACTCTGTTTGACAAGGGTCAAATGTCAAGAGTGGATAATTCTTTATAAAATCTCAATGTATGGAATGGAAGTTTTTTTATACTGGGAACAAAACTTCATCAAAATTGATCTGGATGAGCTTGTGCAGCTGTAACTTCAACATGCATTGAAGGATTTAAAAATGTCTACCACAATGAGATGGCATGTTGCTTGCAAGACCCATGTCTGTAGCTCAAAGATCAAGGTCTTATTTAAAGGTTAAAAAATGGCAACAATTTAATTTGAAACCTTGTCTGAGCTGTTACTTCTTTGTGCATTGAAGGATTTTCAATTGGCATAATTGTTCAGTTCAATGGGACGGCATGTATTGCGCAAGACCCAGGTCTGTAGCTCAAAAGTCATGGTCACACTTAGATTTTAAAAGTAACTAGTTAGCACATGAGACTTTTTCTGGGCTTAAACGTTGTCATGCATTGAAATACTTTTATTGATTTAGGGCAATAATTATTGTTCACCATTGACCACAGTGAGAAGACATTTTGCTAAAAAGTGCCGTATATACCTTTCAATCCATAACAGTTGGCAGGCTGTATGTGTCACCCAAGGGCATATTTTATAGTAATTTAAGCTTAAAGGAGCATGCATTCTTTTTATGACCCCGAAGGGTGGCATATTTAAATCACACCGTCCGTCCGTCCGTCTATGGTCCCCACTTACAAATTTGTGTCCGGACTGTAACTTTGTCATGCATTGAAGGATTTTAAAATAACTTGGCACAAATGTCTAGCACATCAAGACAACTTGCCACGTGCAAGACCCACGTCCCTAACTCAAAGGTCAAGGTCACACTTGGAGTTTGAAGGTAATGGAATCCTGTATATATGCACACATTCATGTCCAGACTAGAACTTTGTCTTGCATTGAAGGATTTTAAAATAATTTGGCACAAATGTCTAGCACATCAAGACGACGTGTGGCGTGCAAGACCCATGTCCCTACCTTAAAGGTCAAGGTCACACTTAAAGTTTGAAGGTAATGGAATCCTGTATATATGCACACATTCATGTCCAGACTAGAACTTTGTCTTGCATTGAAAGATTTAAAAATAATTTGGCACAAATGTCTAGCACATCAAGCCGATGTGCTGCATGGATTTTAAAATTACATGCCACAATTATTGAGCACATGGAGAGGACAAAGACTGTGAGACACCTCTTTTGGGGGCATTACTCACTTGTGAGGGACAGCTCTTGTTAAAAATGAACTTGTTTGTATTATGTCTGAAGTTGTTACAATGCCATAAAACAAAATGGGTATTTTCTGTTACTGTCTTACAGGTGCCAGGTGCAAATTTAGCCCCAGTGGCAGTAACAAATGCTGTTGGAATGTCCATAGGTAGCAACACACTTGTTATCCAAGCCAATGATGATGGAACTGGTGGAAAAGTATATTTAAATGATGAAATTGAAACTGTAGGTAGTGGCATTAACCTTGCCACCGAGGTAACTCTGTTTCAAAAGTCTCCAACACAGTATGTCCTTATTTCCTCTTCTGATTTTTACATGACTTTGGACATAAAAGGTGGCTACATTGACATATTTGTTAATGCAAAGATGTCTGTTTGCACTACTGCAGAAGGTTTACTAGGAAGTTGTGATTCTGATGTAACAAATGATTTTAAGATGTTAGATGGAAATATTCTTGAAGAGGGTGACAGCATATACGATCTAAATCTTGAAAATATTGCTGATATGTTTGTTCCGTCATGGGCAAGTGATGATGGGGTATTCACAAATATCATTACTGGCTTTAGCGGCGGAGGATGCAATACTTGCTTAAAGATCAAATCAAGTCCATTAGAAAGTAATGTAGTAGACTTCTTCACAAAGTCAGAGATCACAGTAGATATAATATTTTCCTTGGAGTCTTACCCCGAGATCTGTGCTACATTATGGTCATATAAGAACCCAGCTAATGACATGTTTTCAGCACTCATATGTGATCAGTACATTTCATTTGCTACTACTTTTAATGCAGTGGAAGTAATAACTCGGATAAACATAGAAGTAAATGTTGCCAAATGGTACAAGCTATCTGTTGTTTGGACAAGGTCAGATGAGAAACTTTACTTCTGTCTGATAGATGAAACAATCACTGTAATAAGTGACTTTGCTTTCAACTCTGTGAATGATATATTCACTCCAGGAGGTACATTCAGGTTGGGCCTAGACCATTCTTTGACATATGGTTTTGATGGATATGTCGATGATTTCACTGTATGGAAGTCATCTTTCACTCAAGATGACATTGTCAAAAGGGCATTTGACTATGTGGATACTTCTTCACAAGATTACCTTTCCTATCTTTGGAGGTTTAATGACAGAAATGGATATACAGCAACTGACTCTACAGAAAGGCTAGTACAATTTGGTTGGCAGAGTGGTGAATGGGCAGATATACAATGGTCAGTTTGTGCCTATCAGATGACATATCCTTCTGTTGAAGATGTCAAGGACATTCTTATCTCTGATCTACCACCGGAAGATGTTGCATTATGTGAATCATTGATAAACTCTGTACCAAATATTGAAACTCTGACAGATTCGTCTCGTTATCTTTATGTTCAAAACTGCCTTGTAATGAAGGCCTTAACTGAAGACTCTGATAGGGACATGGATATCCTCACTCCAATCAGTGACACAATAGAGCCAAACCGAACTTCAGAAGACTATCCTCTCAAAGAAGTATGCAACACATTTCAGGGACAATCAAACTGGCACGGACAAAACTGTGATGTTTACTGTATGTCAGGAGCTGGTGATTACAATTCAGAAGGTGACACATGTATTTGTAGAGAAGGTTTCTACGGAGACAGCTGTGTTTTCCACTGTACGTTTGCCCGAGGAGAACTATGTGGAGGTGGAACTTGTGATGCAAGAACTGGTGAATGTACATGCTCTTCTGAAAAGTTTGATCCCTTGAATGACTGTAGAATTTGTGCCAGTGGATGGATTGGAGCAGATTGTTCCTCAGTTGCAGCAGTAATACCAGCATCTTTATCAGTATACACAGGCATGTGCTTTGGAGAGGGCCACTGTGTCATGTTTGATGGACAAGCCTTCAACATGAAGACTCCAGGACAATATTTACTATTTAAAAAGATTTCTTCCTCATTATCAGTTTTTATTCGCATGAGACCTTGTGCAGGTTGTAATGCTTGTATTCAGCAAGTTTGGTTTAATATGGATTCAGATGAATTTACAATTAAAGTTCCTCTAACAGAAGATAAACCTATTATTATGGAACATGATGGTGAAAGTGTCTCTATACTTAGTCTTGCATCTTATGACATAAACTCAGATGCTCATATCACATGGGTTGATAAAGTAACACTGCAGTTTGTTCTCCAAGATGAAGTAACTGTTGATGTTTCATACATTGCTGCTTTGCCATATTTATCAATTAGTGTGAGCACACCATGTTCAAGTGGAGACCTTTCAGGACTCCTTGGTAACTGCAATCAAGATGTTAATGATGATTTCCGTGATATTTCAGGCAATCCTATTCTTCATAGTGGAATAAGTGATGAAATAATTGATGAAGAATTTTCCACCTATTTGACAAAGTCGGGAGATAATAGTTTCATATATAGTTACCCAGATTTGAGTGTTGAAGAACCTGAAGACATGATGCAGGGCTATTGTTTATTCCTAAATGGAAGTGGGGCAATGTCAGGCAAGGTACCTGCATACTCATTTTATGAAGATCTAGCTTTTAATGTATCCTTGGAAGTTAAGCTACAACTTCTTTCAGAAACAGGCCTCATTTTGGGTTACTACAAATCTGATTCAGAAAATCAATTCAGTCTCTATTTAAATTCATCAAAGATAGAAATATACTTGTATGGCAAAACATATCCTACTGATGCAGTTCTGTCCTACAATGTATGGTATCATATATTCGTGACATTTGAAGGTCCTTATATGGAATTAATTGTATACTCTAACAACCAACGTCAGTTTTACACCAGGACTGATGTTTCAGAAGGCTCCTTCCCTGCATCTGGGAATTTCTTCATTGGTGACTGGACAATAAACCCTCCAATGCCATTTGATACAATAATTGGCCTTTTTGGACAACTAAGAGTGTGGAACATACATCTAGATAGGGAAAAGGTATTTCAGCTTGTCAATGGTATTGATTTTGATGATTTGGAAGGGTTGGTCATGAATTACCAGTTCACTGAAGGTTATGGAGATGTGACTTACGATTCTAAACAAGATATTGGAATGACAATAGCAACAGCAGACAGCCAAGTTGCATGGTTAATATGTGATAAAACTGGTCAGATTGTAAGCAAAAACAAATGTTTAATTTCCACTGATGTTGACAGAATTGAAGTATGTGAAAAAATGTTTGCCACTGACTCAGTGACAACTGCTTGCAGTGGTCTTGGCACTGACTTCCCATCTTTTTTTGTTGATGCTTGTAAAAATGATGGCAGCTATGTTCCAGCTCTTGTGGCATTTATTGATGAATGTAAGACAATAATTGGTCCATCAACTGATCCATTTGATGCTTTTTGTGAGGATCACAGAGCAGAACATTATGATAGTTTGTGTGGACATTTTTGCATGCAGGGTACACCTACAGATGATGGTTGTGATTGTAATACTGGATTCTGGGACTGGAACTGTGCTCAAGAGTGCCCTAATCGTGTTGGACTAAGCAATCTGCCATGTTTTGGGAAAGGAAACTGTGATGTAAGCACTGGGAATTGTATCTGTCATAATGGTTTCAATCCAATTTTTGATTGCCAGAATTGCTCAGAATCATTTAAAGGAGAAAATTGTGATAAATTTGACATTATCCCACCAACCAGCGGAAATAATGAAACGAGTAATGGAACTGATGGTGACACTGGAACCAACAGTACTGATGGTAGTGGTGACAATGATAATCTAGGAGTAGTGAGGCAAACATGTCAAGTATTTGGTACATTAAAGGTCAAAATGTTTTCTGGAGAGACATACTCCATTGCAACAGCCAATGAATGGTTTCTTATTAAACCATTTAATGATAGCTTTCCAGACATAAGAGGCCACACTGTAAAGTGTGGAAAAAATATATGCCTTAAGTCACTACATATTAAATACAACACTGATGAGATCATTGTAGATATAAATGAGGACAAAACAGAAAGAATAAGAATGAATGGAACTTTTGATTCGGACTCATTAGATTTTTTTAGATATCTTGAGAAATCAAATGATGTCGTAGTCTTTACTGGAATAAAGCGGAAAATAGGTTACTTTTTTAAAGTTCGTTTAAGGTTCAGAAGAAATGGGTACTTGGCAGTTGTAGTAATAACTGATTGTGAAGCTTGTACTGACAATTCACTCTGTTCTCAGAACTCTTCATTCCTAACATCCTATGACCCCACTGATAACACAACGTTTGCCAATATGATAGTTCCTGATTCTGAGAAGACCATCCCAGACACAGTAATTGAACCAGATACTACAGCTGGATACTGCTTGCAGTTTGAGCCTGGCTCTGACAGCAGTGGATCTTCAGATGATGGAACCAGTGAACCATCTACAAATGGAAACATGACTTTTGTTACAGCAACTGGAGATAGATACACAACCATATCTACAGATTTATTGACAGGTGATGTGTTTTCTCCTGACAAGAAGAACACTATTTCATTCAGTGTAGAACCAGATGAAGAAAGCTCTGGTAATTTAATCCAGTATGTTGGGGAATCAACATTTCTAGTTTACCTTAACAATAACACAATATATGTACAGGCAGGTTCTAAAATAATTGATACTGGCATAGATTTGAATGCAGGTGAGTGGACAGATATTGAAATGAATTATGAACCAGTGGCAGAAACAGTAACACTACATGTTACCAGACTAACAAGTGATATTACTGAAACAATAGCTTTTACTGTACCAAAAGAGATTTTTAAACCATATGGACAACTTGTTTTAGGTAGACCGAAAGGGTCTTTTGATCAAACCCTAGGGATACCAACTGATGGATCATTTTCAGGAAAAATTGATGATGTTGTAATTCATACAGAAGACAATCAAGACCCCGCTATGCATTTGACCTTTGATGACAAAGAAGGAAATAAAGTTGCTGATAGCTCAGCTGGTTCGAATGATTTGAGTATTCATGACCCTTATGGTAAAGGAAGTGTTGAGTACGTAATATCGAGCAAACCTTCTGATGAAATTGAAACTGTTATAAATTCAGGATTCCAAGATGAAGACTCTTACTTAAATGCCCAGAAAACTTGCAGTCAAATTTTCAACAATACTGATATTGCATCTAAATGCTTTAGTCCTGGGAGCTCAACAGATGCAGTTTTCGAAAGTGTTTGCATTGATGAGATTGCAAGACATGCTGATGAATTATCAGTTGCAGTTGACTCGGTTTTGTCTTACACAGATTATTGCTTTTATGAAATAATTGGAACAGGGGAAGATGAAAATGATTCACAAGAAATAGGACAGGATCCTGTACAATATTTATGCAGACAAGACTTTCTTGCAGCAGGGTATGTTGGTAAAAATTGTGAGATACGCTGTGTCCATCCTGATCCTGATGGGGATGGGTTAACATGCACATGTGAAACAGGATACTGGGGTGCAGCATGTGAAAGTGTCTGTCCAGGAGGTTTTGGAAATGTTTGTTCAAGCCATGGAGATTGTGATAAAGGTTCCGGTGAATGTACATGCAGCTCAAATTACCAGGGAAGTGATTGTTCTGATTGTAATCTAGGCTGGTTTGGAACTGACTGTCAAGTTAAAGTACAAGATACACCATGTACTTCAGACATATGCTCTGCCTTTATAGCAGGTGATAGTCACATGAAAACATTGGATGGTGCTTTTTTAAAGTTTAACAATAAAAATAGGCCTTGTGATCTGTACAATGATGGTACTATAAAAGTAGAGGCTCAGATGGGTACATCTAACACATATACCAGTACTGTTAAAGGCATTGCTGTTTCTGTTGGAGATCAAATAGTAACAGTTTATCCTCAAAATTATGGGACAGTAAAACTCAATGGACAGGACATTTCACTTGGAGAAATAAATCTGCCTTCAGGCTATGTAATTAAGAAACAAAGTTTAACAGAGGTTCTTGTAACAGGTCCAAACAACTTTGAGATGAAATGTTTGGTTGGGGCAGAAGATAATGTTGGAGTGCATCTTTCAGTTAGTAAATCAGGATGTATAGATTCCACTGGAGTATTTGGCAAATGCTCTGTAGGCAATGCAGGTAGGTGTGATTCCTCTGACACCAATTGTGTCATTTCTGAAATTGGAATTTCTGAAGCTGTCAAGAAACAGGAAATTGACTCAACCAAAATAGCTACATATTTTGCTGACCTCGGAAATGATTACCAGAAAACAGCATTTGCTAACACTGGAGAAAAGGAGATTACTGCTGGAACAGCTGTACAGCTGATTAAAGGGGCGTATGTTGCCCTTCCTACCTTTGATGAAGATATCACTGATGAAACAATCGAGGAAAAGTCACTTGAACTAAGAGTAAAATTTCAGACAGATGATGAGGGAACTATTTTTTCTGTTGGCAATACAAATACAACATTTGGTATAGTTATCAAAGATGGAAACTATGTAATTCAGTATGGAGAAGATCTCTATCCAACTAATTTTCCAGTTACAAAAGACCAATGGACAAATATTGGATTAGCTCTGAATAACACATCTGGGGAACTACTTTTTTATGAAAAGCACGAAGAAAGCTATGGTCAGCAAAAACTAATTGATATATCAGAGAGTATACAAAATTATGGTCCACTTTTCCTTGAAGGAAATACAGCAGCAATAGGCAAATGGCAAAATGCAACAACAGAAATAAAAACATCTGGTCCTGGTAAAGAAGACAGTTCACCTGTTTTCATGATTGATAGATTTCTTTTCTATAATGGTTTAAACACAGTGAACGACTTCAGTGATCACTTTAATCAAAATTATTATCGGGGACAGTCCTTACAGTCAACATCAACAGACATTTCAGCTGTTACCGGTTTAACATTTGACCCATTAACTGAAAAGTCCCTTGCACTTGTTTTTAATTTTGATGAAGCTAGTGGTAACCTAGTAACAGATGCTATCCATGACAAAAAAGGATTCATTAGTTTTGAAGGAAATTATCAGTGGGAAGTAAGTGATCCACCTATATCGGATTTAAGTATACCTAACCAGTTATACTTCCAGCCAATGTCTGAAAATCCTATATGTGAAATGATAAAAGAAGTATTCACAGAAGAGTGTGGTCAAGACCTTACAGGCTTCCTTTATCAGGCATGTCTAGAGGACACTTTTCTCACAGGCAATCAAGGTAATGCAATAGATGTGACACTGGCTGCTGCTGATGATTGTGCGCTCCAAAATGGTCAGAGACCAACAGATAGCCTGTGCAATGAATTTGAAGGTAGATTTTACCCAGTTGTTGGTGGTAATGACTGTACACAGAGATGTGTTTTCGGGCAATTTGAAAATGGTGAGTGTGTAGCTGAGAATGGTTATTATGGCACAGAGTTCCAGTCTGAATGTCCAGGTGGTCATGACTCGCCATGTAACAATCATGGTCAGTGTGACACAACTACTGGTAAATGTACCTGTGAAATGGAGTGGAGAGGAGATGATGTCTGTAGTACATGTCATCAAGATTGGACAGGTGAAAACTGCAACATTCAGAAAATAGACCCTTCTGTAGACATTGATGGCATAGGTGATGATAGTGACCACAGTGATGGCTCAGATACATTTAATGCTACTACTCCAGATGTAATAGATGACAATATAGGGATGACATGTCGAATGAAGGGATTTAATGGAAAAGTGAGAATGTTTAAAAAAGTTGCAAAGGCGCTGAGAAAAGTTTTCGACAGAGCTGTCCTGCTGGAGGTTGAAAATCTTCGCATACTTGTAAGTTCTTATTCTTTAACTAAAGACACAATTTTGGTATTTAATGATAAAATACAAGAAATAATTCCTTTTGAACACCATCAAACACAGCACCCTAATGTTTTTTCCGCAAGAATTCTTAGGACTCCATAACCTATTAATTTGTGAAATATTAGAGCGCTGGCATCCAAAATTGTAGGAATTGCGTTATCTTTTCACTTGTCACATTTGAATTGCATAACTATTATGAAAAGTATTAGATTTAGAATAGAAAAGTTCTTAAGCAGAATTTGATCTTTCATATTTAGGAAATTAATTAAAATTCTCATGTATGTAAGTTCTTGTATAAAAAAACTACTGCTAAATGCTTTTTCTTTAAAGGTGAGACAGAATAGAATTAAAGTCAACATAGACGGTAAGAAGAGAAGAAGATGGAACATTGACAGAGTGTACATAACTTACAAAGAAAACTTCATAGATCTTGAAGTAATTCCAGCGCAGTTGTCTGAGACAGGAGAACGACAGTTTAAAGCGTTTATAAATGGGGACAAATGGGATAGGACAAAACAGACTGTTGGTGAAATGTGGATCAGACAAAGAGATGCCAAAAGAATAATCATCAGAATTAAAGAAATTGGTTTCAGAATGGTTGTAACGAGAGGCAATCTCTTCTTCAGGGTTAATATCAAATTTGAATCAAGTGAATGGACAAGTAGAGGACTTTGTAACTATGTTCCTGATTCAATTGACAACTTGATCACAGATGATTATAGAGTCTACTCTGACTCTACGCCAGTTCCAGGCCAGGAAGGGACTTACGTAAGTAAAGATAGCATTTTGAAATTATTTGCCTTTTTAAGTGATTTAAGATGTTATAATGAATTATTTAATGTGCACATTGGTAAATTCAAGACAATTGTCCAATAGCATGGGCTTAACATTATTGAAATGAATAGAATCATGTTCAGTCTCACAGTACAAGTTTATGAATTTCATAGATAGCTGCATATATATGGAAGACTGTCACTACCAAAATTATATCTAGCATTTTTGCATTTAATTAATGTGATGCTTTGTGCATGTTTTCCTTCGGCGACAATACTAAGTGATATCTTATGCCAAATTTCTACTCCATTGAGATATCTTAAATGGCTTTATTATAGTTGAAACTAAGGAAATATTTGGTGCATTTCTTCACTGATTTCAGCTAGTTATGTCTTCATATTTCTTAAAAATGTATGTGTTTTATTTATTATGTACCAAATGTAAGATAAATTCAATAAAGAAAAACATTTTTCATGTTTATTTCTGAGGTAGCGAGGACTAGTTTTACTGCAACACTCGTGACAGTTTTAAAGAAAACATCAACGATATCCATTTTATGATGTTTATGCCAGTCAATGAAGACACAAAAATAATTTTAAATTCTATTTCAATTTATGTACAAACTTTTTGAAATATTATTTAATTTCTTCACACAAAACACTAAAATGAATTTATCTTTATTTCTGTCTCATTGTATCAAAATAATAAGTAGCATTAGTTGCAGACAATTTAAATGTGCGAATAATATTTTATACATTTGGGCCTCTAACTAAACAATTGATTGACATTAAACAAGCATTTAATGACAACGATTGAAGTTTTTCTTGCGATGTGTGAAAAAATACAGACGTGCTGCAAAGGTATGAACAGTACTATTTAATCAGGACTTAGAGTTCCTGCGAACTATCTGGCAGAACCGCATGTGTTCCTTGAGTTACCAATGCTAAAGTTATCCATGGTGATGTGTAGCTAAACGTATTAAAACTGAAGGGAGATCGCAACTAATATCCCGGGTTCTAGAGTTATTGATGCTTGTGTTTTACTGTAGTTTTGTTCTTCTTCAAGTGATACATCGAGGTTTGACTGCAAAACTAATACACATTAATTCACAGTACTTAGGGACTTATTATTTCTTAATTAGTCATCAATGAAGTTTGTTCAAATTAATTTAGTTAATATCAGAGTTTTCTTTAATATTTATGGTAACAAGCATTCATGTGCTACAGCTGTGACAGCAAAACCAACACATTCGGTTGAAAGAAAACATAATCTTCCATGGAATTAAAAATAGCTTGACTAGTGTGAAGATAAAAGAAAACAAGGTGTAATTTTGGCAATGATTGTCTTCTGTGTATATGTTTTTTTACATTACTAGTAATGGTATCCAATTGTAAACTTGGATTCAGATTCTTTATGATAAAAGTATGTTGGTCTGTAGAAGATGAACATTTAGATTTGAAGTAGGATATCTAAAGCCAATATCATTTAGAAGTTAGCTTATGGTCCATAACTGGGGACAGGTTTCCCTTGTTGTTAATAACATGCCCAGTTCTTACCACTAATGAGCTTTAGTTGGTCTGGGGTTCAAACTAAATGCCATAACTTTAGCTGAAGATAGACATTCTTTTTTGTTTCTGTACCAGACCCTTGTTTGGAAAAAAATGGTAATTCACAGCAGGGCATTAATAAAAGCTGAATTCTGTTATGTAGATTGCTTAATATTATAACTTGAGTCCTAGAAATTCACAGTTAAGTTTTTTCAAGATGTGCATTTGCATGCCTGTAGTTTTGTTTCCCTTTACGATGTCCCCGACCTACCTAGAAAAGCCATCTTTCTCAGGCTTTCCACATACTTGTCACAGTGGTTGTTAGATGTATGTGCATGTGTTAATCCATAAAACTTTGCCTGGGTTGTAACTACTGATTAGAGTAACTGTTGCTGATTTGAAATCACTGTAGCATCTCATACATTGAGGATCATGGGTTTGAGCTTGCTACCGAGTACCGACCATTGTCTCTTTATGTGAGGAAGTTGGCAGTTAGTCTTATAGAGGATAGGTGAAGTATTGGTTCTTCCTGGGAATGATGGTTAGGTAAACTTTAACTCCCAAGTAGTAAATGATCAAAGTGTGGTTGAAAAAGGGTGTTAAACTCATACAACAACAACAACAACATCCAAGTCCTTCCTTTATACCTTGTTGAATTGCAGATTTTATGATCATTTATAGAATTTTGCAAAAATCATAGCTCTACTTTGTCTCATTATTTTCAGTTAATTTACTCAGATGGTATAACATATTCTTATCCTCAGGTTATATTTAACACAAAGGTAAACTGAATTTTATCAATTCTCGGCTTCGCACATCCGGGTACTGATAAATTATTTACAATCAGGAAAGGTGATTCCTCGGCTGTAAACGCTGGTCTCTATGCATCTTTAACTTTGAATAATACAATAACCAAGGTTAGAAATGAAAGAAGACAACGCTCTTCCGTTACCTTAAAACTGTCAGATTGTTTTTATAAGAATTCTATGTTGGTAAAAGCTTTTTGTTTCGTTTAAAATAGATTTAAACTTGCATATGAGTCAACGGTAAAGACCGAGTTTTCACCTTTTACCGAATAAAGAAATGAACGCTACCTAATAATCCGATTGGTTAATTGGTCAGTGTGACGTCACGGCGAAGCCGAGAATTCAAATTGCTTACAAAGTTGTTGTTCTCTGTGAGAGGAGGTCAACATTGGGTTTTAGGTAAATAATAAAGTTACTGGATCAAATGGTTGCAAAATTTTGTGAACATGTTTTGAGAAACACAGATGAACAACCCATATGTGAAAATAGTAGATAAGAGAGAATTTTAGCTGTGGTCATTTTAGGGAGTTAGGAATGTCTGTACACATATCAAATATAGTGCCAATTACAGTTAATATTTACGTCATTTCTATTTTCAGTGTGCAGCAGATGTAGACTTCAGCTCCTTTGACTACTCTGACAACTCAGATATTTCACACAAAGAGTCCGGGTCCGCACTGTGCTGTAATTCTGCTAGTGCAAGCAGCAGTCGAGTCAGGTTGTTTGACACTTCTACAAAGGAAGTAACTGTTTCCTTTTATCTGAGGACATGTACAGGATGTGATGGAGTCATTTTCTCATATACCAAAACTAAACCTTTCAGTCTAGACTTTATAAATGGGACAATAGTGATCTATTACGGTAGAGACAGTGTATGGAAAACAAAGATTGGACTAGACGATAATAAATGGTATCAAATTGTTTTTACTTATTCTAAGAAGGCTAAGCAGATTGTCCTGTATGTATTTAGTGAAGAGACAGGACACACACCACAAGTTTACGCCATTAACAACTTTAGAGAAACCTATCCTTTTAGAAATGGTGGTTCACTTTCACTCGGCAAATTCCAGATCAGTAAAGAAATAAAGGCATGGATGAAAGCAGATTCTTTTGTTGGATGTTTCGACTCCTTAGGATTTGCCTCAAGGTAAATAAATGGCATGCATGGGTTGTTTTTGTTTTCAGTCATCAAAAAGAATTTCTAGCTTTTAGATGTACTTTTTCATGTATATCTTTTGTTGCCTACCTGTAAGGCAGCTGGGCCAAGCTTTCCTGAAATATAGATGTGCCATATTTTGTGGGATTTGATGGGTGGGATATGTTATTCGATGGTGTCAGTAAGCTAAATATTCAGTTTAGAGTAACTCCAGTAACAACAAACTCCTTGGGGCCATTTAAATTTGTTCCTTATATCTGGAGTTTGTAATATCCATATCACATTTTCACAAAAAAAATAAAGGAAGCAAAAAAAAACTCGGGCAGAGAAAATTTGTTCCCTACATCCAGGTTTTCCCTATATCTGGAGTCATTATAATGGAATTTACTGCCATAATTATGAACTTTTATGACGTTGAATATTGTAAAAAAAATACTGTTTTCTAATGATGATTCTTGCCCGCTTTATTGAAAATCTGGTAAATTTTTTTTGAGAAGCATAAGACATGTAAACTGGATTTTTTTACCGTGACTATCAACCTATAAGTTATACTGTTCAAAATTAAGCTTTACATTGAAACTGGTGCTTCTTGAAAAATGACCATCGTAATTTTTAAGTTGCATAGCACTGACTTATATCGTTACATAAATGAATAACTTTAAAGTTAAAGCTATAGTTTATAAGATTGTATAGCAGTTTTGTTTCTGCTTGATATACATGTTGTAAAATTCTTCCTTTTTAGTTCACCTGGCACTAAGTGCCAGGTTTTTGTGCAAGGTTGAGCTATAAGGATCACTGGCTTTCCAGCATATGTCATGTCTGTCCACCCTTTCCTTCAAACAACATTTCCTATGAAACCACTTAGCAGCTTTGATGAAACTTGGCAGGGAAGTTGCGTGAAGCTCTACCAAACCTGTTAAAAAAATTCCATTCCAGCAAAATATTAGTTAGCATTATAAGATAGAATGTATGATTTACATTACAGAGCTCTGGATGCAAACACAATAGCTTCACTATTTATGAAACCTATGGAGACTGTTGAGTCATATTTAGAAGATGCTGACACAACTTTCTACTACTATGACTTTGATGATGAGGCATCATACAGTAAGTTAATTACCAGTAATGTGATTGTTAGTAATGTGTTTGTATCATATTGGTGTTGTATTGTTAGTAATGTGTTTGTAAATGATTTTGCCAGTCATGTGTTTGTCATTGATATTGCCAGTCATGTGTTTGTCCATGATATTGACATTAATGTGTTTGTCCATGATACTGACGGTAATGTGTTTGCCATGATATTGCCAGTAATGTGTTTGTCCATGATATTGACAGTAATGTGTTTGTCCATGATATTGCCAGTAATGTGTTTGTCCATGATATTGACAGTAATCTGTTTGTCCATGATATTGCCAGTAATGTGTTTGTCCATGATATTGACAGTAATCTGTTTGTCCATGATATTGCCAGTTATGTGTTTGTCCATGATATTGCCAGTAATGTGTTTGTCCATGATATTGCCAGTAATGTGCTTGTCCATGATATTGACAGTAATGTGTTTGTCCATGATATTGCCAATAATGTGCTTGTCCATGATATTGCCAGTAATGTGCTTGTCCATGATATTGACAGTAATGTGCTTGTCCATGATATTGCCAGTAATGTGCTTGTCCATGATATTGACAGTAATGTGTTTGTCCATGATATTGCCAGTAATGTGCTTGTCCATGATATTGCCAGTAATGTGCTTGTCCATGATATTGCCAGTAATGTGCTTGTCCATGATATTGCCAGTAATGTGCTTGTCCATGATATTGCCAGTAATGTGTTTGTCCATGATATTGCAAGTAATGTGCTTGTCCATGATATTGACAGTAATGTGTTTGTCCATGATATTGCCAGTAATGTGTTTGTCCATGATATTGACAGTAATGTGTTTGTCCATGATATTGACAGTAATGTGCTTGTCCATGATATTGCCAGTAATTTGCTTGTCAATGATATTGTCAGTAATGTGCTTGTCCATGATATTGCCAGTAATGTGTTTGTCCATGATATTGCCAGTAATGTGTTTGTCCATGATATTGACAGTAATGTGCTTGTCCATGATATTGACAGTAATGTGTTTGTCCATGATATTGCCAGTAATGTGCTTGTCCATGATATTGCCAGTAATGTGTTTGTCCATGATATTGCCAGTAATGTGCTTGTCCATGATATTGACAGTAATGTGTTTGTCCATGATATTGCCAGTAATGTGTTTGTCCATGATATTGCCAGTAATGTGCTTGTCCATGATATTGACAGTAATGTGCTTGTCCATGATATTGACAGTAATGTGTTTGTCCATGATATTGCCAGTAATGTGCTTGTCCATGATATTGCCAGTAATGTGCTTGTCCATGATATTGCCAGTAATGTGCTTGTCCATGATATTGCCAGTAATGTGCTTGTCCATGATATTGCCAGTAATGTGCTTGTCCATGATATTGCCAGTAATGTGCTTGTCCATGATATTGACAGTAATGTGCTTGTCCATGATATTGACAGTAATGTGTTTGTCCATGATATTGACAGTAATGTGTTTGTCCATGATATTGCCAGTAATGTGTTTGTCCATGATATTGACAGTAATGTGTTTGTCCATGATATTGACAGTAATGTGCTTGTCCATGATATTGCCAGTAATTTGCTTGTCAATGATATTGTCAGTAATGTGCTTGTCCATGATATTGCCAGTAATGTGTTTGTCCATGATATTGCCAGTAATGTGTTTGTCCATGATATTGACAGTAATGTGCTTGTCCATGATATTGCCAGTAATGTGCTTGTCCATGATATTGTCAGTAATGTGTTTGTCCATGATATTGTCAGTAATGTGTTTGTCCATGATATTGACAGTAATGTGTTTGTCAATGATATTGTCAGTAATGTGTTTGTCCATGATATTGACAGTAATGTGCTTGTCCATGATATTGACAGTAATGTGCTTGTCCATGATATTGACAGTAATGTGTTTGTCCATGATATTGACAGTAATGTGTTTGTCAATGATATTGTCAGTAATGTGTTTGTCCATGATATTGACAGTAATGTGCTTGTCCATGATATTGACAGTAATGTGTTTGTCCATGATATTGACAGTAATGTGTTTGTCCATGATATTGTCAGTAATGTGTTTGTCCATGATATTGTCAGTAATGTGTTTGTCCATGATATTGCCAGTAATGTGCTTGTCCATGATATTGCCAGTAATGTGTTTGTCCATGATATTGCCAGTAATGTGTTTGTCCATGATATTGCCAGTAATGTGTTTGTCCATGATATTGACAGTAATCTGTTTGTCCATGATATTGCCAGTAATGTGTTTGTCCATGATATTGCCAGTAATGTGTTTGTCCATGATATTGCCAGTAATGTGTTTGTCCATGATATTGACAGTAATGTGTTTGTCCATATTGCCAGTAATGTGTTTGTTCATGATATTGCCAGTAATGTGTTTGTCCATGATATTGCCAGTAATGTGTTTGTCCATGATATTGCCAGTAATGTGCTTGTCCATGATATTGCCAGTAATGTGTTTGTCCATGATATTGCCAGTAATGTGTTTGTCCATGATATTTCCAGTAATCTGTTTGTCCATGATATTGCCAGTAATGTGTTTGTCCATGATATTGCCAGTAATGTGTTTGTCAAAGTTATTGCCAGTAAGTTGTTTTGTCGGTGATATTGCTAGTAAATTGTTGGTGATATTGGTAGTAAATTGTCAGTGATATTGCTAGTAATATTTTGTCGTGATATTGCTGATATCAAGTGTTTGTTGATGAAATTGCTGATAAGTGTTTGTTGATGAAATTGCTGATAAGAGTTTGTTGATGATATTGCTGATAAGTATTTATTGATGACATTGCTGATAAGTGTTTGTCAATGGTATTGTTAGTAATATTTTGTTAATGATATTGCTAATATCAACTGTTTGTTGATGATATTGCTGATAAGTGTTACAATGATATTGCTGATAAGTGTTTGTCAATGATATTGCTAGTACGTGTTTTGTAACAAAGAACCACAGGTTTACCTTTGCCCATGTTTGATTTATCACCCTTTTTTTGAAATTATATTTTTCTGGAGCATAACTCAAGACATAAACTGTATGTAGGAATGAGTTGATATTTCAGTCAGAAATTGTCAGGTCAACAACTGCTATATTTCAACTTGTAACTGGAAGTCATTTCTCTTGATCAATCATAATAAAACTTAGACTGATTATGTATCAAGCAATTTTATTATATGATCATTTGCCTAATTAGACTGGCACATAGACCATGTCTGGTGATATCTTGCTGTATTTGACCTAGCTTGTTTACACACTCGGACAATCTTACAAAAACTTGGATTGAATGTGTATTTCTACAAAATTTTAGGCATGTTCAATTATGCGCAAGTTAAGGCAATTGGTCAATATTTATGCACTATTCATTTATAAAGAAAATCATGATCGTTCATTTCTAAAGTAATTCAACACATTTTAAATCAAAATGTGTATGAAAGAGCTAGACCGGGTTCAGTTATGGGCAATATAGGTCAATGGTACTTAACCCTTTGATGAATGAGGACACTATCAGAGTTGCAAATCCATGTTAAATCTATACAGGAATCATTATTATACCCCTACAAAACGAAGTTTGGGGGGGGTATATAGGAGTGAGCTTGTCGGTTTGTTTGTCGGTCGGTCGGTCGGTCTGTTGGTTTTCATGGTTTCCATATGGTAACTCATGAACGACTTTACCCTTTTGAATAATTTTTGGTACACACATGCAACTTCATGAAATACAGGTCAAGTTCAGCTTTGGGGTTGCTAGGGTCAAGGTCAAGGTCACTGTTACTAAAAATAGAAAAATGGTTTCCGCTCAATAACTCAAGTTAGGAGTGACCACTTACAATGAAACTTGGTGTGTAGGTAGCTTGTGTGGAGAGGAAGCTTGGGATTGCATTTGGGGTCACTAGGGTCAAGGTCAAGGTCACTGTTACAAAAAATAGAAAAATGGTTTCCGCTCAATAATTCAAGTTAGGAGTGACTAATTGCAATTGACTAATTGCAATTGTAAACTCTGTGTGTAGGTAGCTTGTGTAGAGAGGAAGCTTGGGATTGCATTTGGGGTCACTAGGTTCAAGGTCAAGGGCACTGTTACTAAAAATAGAAAAATGGTTTTTGCTCAATAACTTTAGTTAGGAGTGACCAATTGTAATGAAACTTGGTGTGCAGGTAGCTTGGGTAGAGAGGAAGCTTTGGGTCACTAGGGTCAAGGTCACTAGGGTCAAGGTCACTGTTACTAAAAATAGATTTTTATTTATTTTTAATTTTTAGATTGTTTTAAGCAAAAAAAAATTTGGGGGTCAAGGTCACTAGGGTCAAGGTCAAGGTCACTGTTACTATAAATAGATTTTTATTTAATTTTAGTTTTTAGATTGTTTTAAGCAAAAACAAATTTGGGGGTCAAGGTCACTAGGGTCAAGGTCAAGGTCAGTGTTACTAAAAATAGATTTTTATCTATTTTTAGTTTTTTAATTGTTTTAAGCAAAAAAATTTTTTCAGGGTCAAGGTCACTAGGGTCAAGGTCAAGGTCACTGTTACTAATAATAGATTTTTATTTATTTTTGGTTTTTAGATTGTTTTAAGCAAAAAAAAATTTTGGGGGTCAAGGTCACTAGGGTCAAGGTCAACCTTACACATTTTGTATGCTATTAAAACAACAAATTTACACAAGTTATTGTATACTAACTCAACTCATGTCCTTGTGGCCATTCCTTTCTTATGGTTGCCATACTTCTGTGACAAAGCTGTATTGTGGGGGTATAATTCGTCACTCTTGTGACAGTTCTAGTTTATGCTTTTCATTTTAGGCACAGTTACTTAGATGAGTGATCTGCCTACTAAGACCAGCAATGTCCACTATAATAGTCTTGTCTTTTTGTAGTGTCAACCTTTTCTTACAAATTGCAGGTGATGGCTTTATGGAACTGAATCTAGATGATACAGAACTGGTATCAAAATTTGGTAAAAATGGAGACAGGAAAACAAGACTGAAAGTTTATAATTACCCGTTGAGGTCTTGTTATCAACGTACTTCAGACAGTCCACAATATGAGAGTGATGTGAGCTCAGCAGATCTCCGCAGACGGCGTGATGTCAATGCTGTTCAGAGCCATCGTAATTCAGGAACGCGTACACTTCATGAAAGAGCAAGGAGACAAGTAACATACAGTGGTGACACTCTCTGTGACAATGTATTCTATGGGACCTCTTCAACACTATCCACGTAAGATTGATAAACTAACAGATATTTTCTTCCCTGCTAATGAAGTTGTAGAAAAGTTGTACATCAAATTAATATACTTTGGTAAATGAATGACTTCCCTTATATCTTCAAGTAACAATCTGGTCCAATTTTACTGATTCTGTTTGTACAACTTCAAAATACTTTCCAAATGTTATTGGTGGTTAATGTAGTTCCCTATTTGTCTTAATAGGAAATCATCTTTTCAAAAAACCTTGTTGAAATTGTGATCACCTGATGTCCGCTTTTTGTTAGCTCACCTGATGTCAACTTTTTGTTAGCTCACCTGAGCACTTTGTACTCAAGGTGAGCTATTGTGATGGCTTTGAGTCCATCATCTGTGGTCTGTGAACACTTAACCTTGTTTATGCAATATAGACTGCATTTTTCACTGGATTTCATGAATCTTGGTCAGAATGACTACCTTGATGAAATCTAGGTCCAGTTCAAATAGTGGTCATCTGGGGAAAAAAACTAGGTCATGGGGTCAGATCATAGTTAAACCTTAGTTTTGAATGCAATAGAGGTTCCATTTTCATTAGATCTTCATGAATAATTGTCTTGGTGAAATTTAGGCCAAGTTTGAATATGTGTCATCTGGTGTCAAAAACTAGGTCACTGGGTCAAAACATATGAAAACCTTGTGTATGCTATAGAGACAGCATTTTTCACAGGATTTTCATGAAACATGGTCAGAATGACAGCTTTGAATAAAACTAGATCGAGTTCAAATATTGTTAATCTTTGGTCAAAAACAAGTCACAGAGTCTAATCATAGAAAACCTGTGTGAATGCAATTCCATTTACCATTGAATCTTCATGAAACTTGGTCAGAATGACTGCCTTGATGAAATCTTGTATCCTGAAGAATGTCTTGAATAGACCAAAACTGGTAGATAAATAAAAACAAGTCCATTTTCCCCAGTTTTGACGTGTTGTTCCTTATTAAATCTTACCATACATAGGTGATGAAATCTAGATTGAGTTTGAATATGGGTCATTTGACTGTTTATGTGGATCACCTGGGATTAAAAACTAGGTCACCAGGTCAATTCCAAGGAAAACCTTGTTGGTACTCTAGAAATCACATTTTATAATCAGTCATCATGTTAATTAGTCAGAAGGTTTGCTTGTCAAAATCAAACTAAAATGTTTGTGTTTATGATTATATAGTTTAGGGTTGAAGTTTGGACACATATGATCATAAGTAGGTCGCAGTAGAGTGATGTAGGGCCATCTTTGCACTTTTGTTTTGTTTTTTACCTGTTTAAATAAAGAAAATCTCATAAGGGCACATTAAGAATAGCAATTCTGTGTTATGCTCAAATAAACCTTGAAGCAAGAATGGTCCTGGTATGAAACTCTTGCATAACTCTGGTTGCTATGACAACAAATAGGAACTATTTTTGAAAATCTTCTTGACCATAACCACAAGGCTCAGAGCTTAGATATTTGGCATGGAGCATTGTCTAGTGGCCCTCTACCCAGGGGGTCACTTGATTTGCTAAGGATTCTGGTGGTGTGCAAAAAAAATCGGTATACCACTATATTGCAATTGGCTTGAGACGTACCAGTATTGTTTTACCCCGTACCGAGGCATTTTCATGTAAATAAAAAACTGCAATTTCTCTGTCATTTATGAGCTGAAACTTGAATTAGAATTTTATTTGGTCTCAAAACTCAAGGGTAAACAAATAAACATTTATGACTTTGCCCACTATGATTCATTTACTTTATTACCATATTATAACCAAGTTTGGATGCTTCAAAGTCTATATCTGTAAGAGTTGTTTACTCTCAATATTTTGCAATACATATCGCAATACAGTTTCTTTAGTCTATATTATTTAGTGGACCTGTACCAAGTTAATTCAAATCTTGCCCCTATGGTCAATATTGGCCCCGCCCAAGATAGACTTATATAGGAAAAGCTTAATAAATTTTCTCGAAAACAATGCCTAGGTATCTAGCATGGTCTGGTTTGTTCAAATTATGCGTATGGGTGCCAAATTGACCACACCCTGGGGATCTCATGTCTGTATATAGAGTTATAGGAAAACCTAGCTTTCAATGAGTCCCTATAGCAACCAGCAACTTACCCAACAACCTGTGGTATCCTTAGCAACTAGTGACTTTCTTAGAAACCAGTGATCTCAATAGCAACCACTCTCTTCCCTAGAAGCAAATGACTGCCCTGGCAACCAGTGATTTCACATAACAACCAGTTACTTCCTTAGCAACCAGTGACTTCTCCTATGAGCATTTAGCTTCCTTAGCAACCATTGACTTCTAAAGCAACCAGTAATTTCCTTTGCAACCACCAACTTGGACACCTCTTACTTACCTAGCAGCTATAGTGACTTCTATAGAAATGAATGACTGCTTTTCACATCCAGTGACTTGCCCTAGGAACAACTGACTTCCTTGGCAAAATTCTTTCTTAGCAACGACTTTACCGTAGCAACCAGTGTGGTTCTCTTCGGAACAAATTACTTTCTTAGCAACCATTGAATTCATTGGCAACAACTTGTTCACTTAGTAACCAGTGGCTTTCTTAGTAAACTTTAGCATCCTCATACTACAAGTGACTTCCTTAGCAACCATTGAATACATTAGCAACTAGCAACAATTGACATTTTGACAATCACTGACTTCCCCTTGTGACCAGTGATTTCCTTAACAACGACTGAGTGACCTTGCAGGTAGTGATTTTAAGTTCTTGTGACATCTGTAGCAACCTATGAGGTTTCCTAGCAGCCAAAGACTCCCTTAGCAACTGCTGACTCCTTTTCGCAACAAGTGACTTCCTTAGGTAAGTGAATTGATACACAGGTGAGCGATATAGTGCCATGGTGGCACTCCTGTTAAGTCAAGAGTTATGACAATGTTTCAAATGAAAATTGTTCAAGTCCAAATTATTGTATTTTACACTTTTGTTGGCTTAATTTCTCTAAGCAACAGAAATAAATTATACATGTACCACATAATTATAGGAATGTGCTTCTTAAAATATTATTGTCTTTTCAAGCATTTATAGTGAAGTTGTAATTTCATTGTATGTCCCCCAAAAGTGGGGCGTATTAAAATCGCATCGTCCGTCTGTCCGTCCGTATATATGTCCGCTCTTACATTTGTTTGTGTCCGGTCTGTGACTTTGTCATTCATCGAAGGATTTTAAAATAACTTGGCACAAATGTTTAGCACATAAATACGACGTGTTTCATGCAAGACCCTACCTCAAAGATCAATGTTATATTTAGAGGTTTAAAGGCAAATCTTTTATATATGCACACATTCGTGTCTGGACAGCTAACTTTGTGATGCATTGATGGATTTTAAAAAATTACTTTGCACATATGTTCAGCACATCAAGACAGCGTGTCCCTTGCAATACCAACGTCCCTACCTTAAAGGTCAAGGTCAAACTCAGAGTTTAAAGGTAATGGAATCCTGTATAAATGCATGAATTCATGTCCCGACTGTAACTTTGTCATGCATTGATGGCTTTTAAAAGAGTTTGGCACAAATGTTCAGCACAATATCAAGACGACTTGTCGGGTACAACACTTACGATCCTTCCTCAAAGGTCAAGGTCACACTTAGAGTTTAAAGGTAGTGGAATCATGTATGCATGGTAACTCTGTCAAACATGAAAGGATTTTAAGGTATGGAGATAAAGTGGCATGCGCAAGTGCCAGTTTCACACCTTGATGGTCAATGACACAGACTGTGAGACACCTCTTTTGGGGGCAGTCACTTATGATGGACAACTCTTGTTAATTTTACCATTGTAAAATTCTTATTGTCAATTTACAGAAGCTGTAGTTCGAGTATACTTGATACACTGAAGGATGAGGCTTACATTGATTGCCTTGAGGCAGAAAGTGATGGCGAAGAAATTGCAATTGCAATAACTAGTTTTGCTCATGACTGTGAAGTAGAATTTGGACTTAGCATCTCGCCTGCAGAAAACGTATGCAGTGAATTTGAGAACGTTTTTAATTTGTTCCCGTACATGGATGAATCATGCACACCCGAATGTTTCAATGGAGCTCGACTTTCTGCTTCGTCGGACTGCAGGTGTGACGATGGATACTGGAATGAGTCATGCTCTGCTATATGCCCTGGAGGTGCGGTAGAACCATGTAGTGGTTACGGAACATGCGACCATACAACTGGAAAATGCAACTGTCCATTAAACAGAATGTCTGCAGATGATTGCAGTAGCTGTTCTGATGGCTGGTATGGTTCTGGGTGTACTATAGCAGTAAATGAAGAAGGCAGTGGCATAACCAACTTTACAACTACTGTTGGAGAACTTGGCATGCTATACACACTAGATGGAATAAGCCATGCAGTGAAAACACAAGGAGAATTATTACTTTTAGCAGTTTCTCATAACATTGTTATTCAAGGAAAGTTTGTAACATGTTATCAGAATTACTCTTGCTTGTCGTTTTTGGCAGTTCGAATTGGAGACAGTTCTTATGGATACGCAACTATTACAATTCAGGCGCAAAGAATATATGATTCAAAGCCAATCGCATATATAAATGGCGTTTTAGATTCCCTTGACAAAGTATTGTACTTTGACGGCTTCCATGTATACAGGTCAAATTACCTTGAAGTGACATTTGAAGTTACAGGCTTGTTTACAATGCATGTAAGAACCGAAGGACAGTACCTTCATTTTACCACAAATATTCCACTGGCTTATGTTACACAGACATCAGGATTACTAAGTGGAGCTTTACTCGAAAATGCAACTGACAAGCTCGATTACCTGTACAATGCTGCTGTTCCGTTTTTTGATATCTGCAATGGCGCATCTGCAACACAAGCTACAAAAAGTTTTGAAAGCTCTGCTATCTTATCTTTAACAGCCTTCACACAGACATACGACAATAACACGGAATTTGACATATCAAGATTTGTAACTGATCAGTGTGATAGTATCATGTATTACCCAAATGATGAATACAAGGTCCAGACACAAGGAGGTTATGGCTTAGCCTTCAGTAAATCAAGCTTAACTCAAGAGTTTGGCATTGATGCAAATACTACAACTGAAATAACAGTAGAGCTTATGGTCAAACAGAACCAGGTTAACAACAGCGGTGTTCTTTTCTCTTTTACAAGTGACATTTCATTACTTGTCGTTGGAGGACAAACTTCTCTAGAAATACACACATACAACGGTGACAATGAGACTGTGTACGACACAACCTTTGTACTTGACGAAGGATACTGGAACAAGGTTGTTCTCACGTACAATAATGATGACGGTTTAATGACCGTGTATAACTTTAATAAAGACTCAGCAGTTTCGACGACTGGTAGTTTTGGCATTGATTCTGGTTTATTTAATAATACAGGAATACTTACACTAGGTCATTGGCAAGCTCCATCAGACAGTAAGCAATATAATTTGCCTTTGGTGTTTGAAGGGAGCATAGAAAATTTCCTGATATGGAAAACCATATTATTAGAGAGCGAAGTGAGTGAACTCTGGGGCATGGATCCTGTGATTCCTTCAGAAAGTCTTCTTTTCTCACTCGAATTTAATGAGGGCGATGGCCTCTTAACCAGGGACAGTATTGCCAATGACGAGATCACTTTTCCAACATATCCATGGAAAGCTCCAGAGTGGTTTATTTCAGATGTTCAGTACTTGAGCACTAACAATCCTGACTTTGCGTTCTTTCATTTCAAGAATGCAACATGGGAAGGAAACGCCTACACTCTCTGTGGTTCTACCATCTTTTCTGGTGATTGTGGAGGAATGAGTAATAGTACAATGGAGTTTTTTTTCATTCTCTGTCTGCAAGTGTTATCTGCAACTGAAGACAAAACAGCCGGAAGTAACATAATTTTAGATATGTTAAGCATATGTGAGTCTCAACATAATATGGCTACTTCAAAGACAACATCATTTTGTTCAGACTTAGATGATACGGTAAAATATGGTTCATCTTGCCCCACAGCGTGTAAATTTGGTTTTGAGTATTCAAATAGCACATGTGATTGTTTTTACGGATATTATGGCGACTACTGTGACAGCGTATGCCCTGGAAGCTCGGACTATCCCTGTAGTGAACATGGCAAATGTCAGTTCGATGGAACATGTAAGTGTTGGTGGAATTGGAATAGCAGTAGTGACTGTTCCCTGTGCACTTCAGATGCTGATGGCATTATGATGGGTCCTGATTGTACCATCCTTAGCACGACGTCTTTATCATCCGGAACTAACAAACGAGCAGCAGTGTCAAGCAATGGTTATTATATGACTTTCGAAGGTCAACAAATTTCTTTCGCTGATGAATATGGGGTCTTTATTTTGTTTTACTCCTCCTTCCTTGGTGTTGAAATTCATGTGTATCAGGTCAGCTGCCATTATGGCGCATGTATAGCAGCCATTTCAGTCGCTTCATCGACCAACAACGTGGTCATTGCACCTGCTGGACAGGGATATAAGCCATTGATATACGTAGATGGCATCCTTACAGACTTGAACGATATGTCAGTTACTTATGGTGATGGACCGACTTTGAACATTGTCCAAAGCTCACTCACTGAAGTTAGCATCACTGTCACAGACATAGGACAAATCACACTTGCAGTTTTAACTCAAGAACAATTTCTACAAGTAGCTATAGATACGTCACAAACTGTTTGTCAACAGGGAACGGGTGTATTTGGCAATTGTAGTGGGGGAATGGATTATACACCAATGGCGGAAGCAGATATATCAGCTTACGTAGTCAGCAATTTCAGACTGTCAAGTAGTATAATTTTGGACGCTCTAGAAGCTCCTGTTAATGACGGATCTTCAATTACAGGATATGCTCTCAATTTTAACGGAACAGCAGCTATATCCAAGCCAATTTCCTATCCGACTGAATTTTCTCTAATAGGAAGAGATTTTAGTTTATCAATATATTTCAAGCCAACAGCATATGGAGGATATCTACTTTCATACGGAAAAGATTCGAACTTCGCCATTTTAAACCTAAATCCAATACAAATTCAATACTCTGTAACATTTGTCCAATCTTCATTCTCAGCCGAGCTAGGTGTATGGAATCAACTTATACTTACATTTAGAAGAGATGCAAAGCTGATAGACGTGTACTTTTTTGGAAACAATTCAAAAGTAGGTTTTGAAATAATTTCGTTAGATTGTCCAGATATCTTTGAATCGGGTGGTACGATTATGCTTGGGGAGTATATACCATCAGTAAATACAGAAAAATATACCTACAATACTGAATCCTTTACTGGTTTTATTGACGAATTTACAATATGGAAAAACGCAATTCCAAACAACCTTCTATACCAGGCTCACCTCCTAAGTACAAAGGAGTCAGACTTCATGTCTGAACTTGTAACCTTGATTTCTTTTAGCGAAGGAGTAGGAACAACTGCTTTTGAACAAGTTAATGGAATCAACATGGCTTTGCCTAATTCTCCGTGGCAGTCACCATCATGGACTGTGTCAGATTTGGGCCTTCAAGCACTACGATCTCAAGTGAACGAAAAATACACAACAGTAAATATCGACCCTGATGTTGAATCAAACTGTTCATCTTTCTTTGATTCAACTGCAGTTGCAAGTAGTTGTAGTGGTGTTTCAGATTTTATAAGATGGTGGTATAAACAGATGTGTATGATAACAGGCACAAATACTGGAAACATTTCCGACACGACAATGGCAATGGTCGATTTCACATCAGTTTGTGGCGCAGTAGGTGGATCTACGTCTAATGTATATGCCATACTGTGCAATCTAGATATAAGCTTCCCTGGATGGCTTTCACAAAAATGTTCCAATTGTGCGTTTGGCTTCAATAATGATGGTGTATGTACCTGTTACTATGGTTACTATGGAACATATTGTGACTCTGTTTGCCCAGGCGGAATTTTAAATCCATGTAATGGAAATGGAGAATGTGATATCGGAGGAAACTGTCAATGTTCTGGGCACTGGACTGGCAGTGTATGTGATACATGTGACAGCGATTGGTCAGGTGATGATTGTACAATTTACTCTAAGTCGTCGCATAAGCCTCTTGAAGGTAGTGAAATACTAGTAGCACAGGTTAATCTATTTGGTCAAATTTTAACATTTGATGGAACCATCTTTGACATGCCACTACGCGGCTACTTCACTTTCTTGGATATCAGCTCTCTTGACATCAAACTTGATGGCCGAATCTCCGTTTGTACATCCGTTTCAGCAATGCATGTATGCCTTGTTGGATTCGTCATTGTTCACAATGATGAGAAGTATTATATTAGCTATGAAGCTTACGATACCACCAGCGTTGAAATACTGACCTCTACTTCAACTCTTGATCTTTATGATACTTTAAGGCTTGGTGATATAATACTTGAGCTTAAATCTCCAACGACCGTACAGTTGACAGTAGACAATTCAAATTTGGTGGTAAAGGTATCCGCTATTAATGGTAGACTGCTAGTAACCATGTCTCTTTCAAAGTCTGAATGGGATAATCTGCATCCAAATATTGAAGGTATGATGACAGCCTGTAATACAGCAGTGGCGGTCACAGCAGCGAATTGCAATATAAGCAGAGATTCAATATGTTCTGATATCAATCAAGATGTACCAGATAACTGCGAAATGTCACAGACAGTAGAAGCACTTAACGTTTTCATCAACAATTATATTTTTACTGACGAAGCTTTCATTGCTACAATCGAAGAAAAATACATTACAGCTATAGATTCCAACTGCTTCAATTACACTGGAAGTGGTGTTTCCGTCATGGGCCTCGTGCTTCCAGATTCTGATTTTACAATAGAACTGCATGTGCAGCCACTTAAAACAGGAGGTATAGTCTTAACATATGACTTTGATGGGAAATATATCATTTTGATCAACCATGCTGATGGACTTCTAGTGGCACTAGATGGTGTATATTACACAAGTGGAATGCCATTACAGCTTAATATGTGGAATCAGATAAGCCTAGCCTGGAGAAAGGATGTTGAGATATTGGAAGTCTATCTCGCTGATGATTCAGGTAAAGAAAACAGTTCACTGTTTCTTGCAATTTGTCCAGTTTTTTTAAGCATTTAAGCTTTCCTGAATTCTATATGTTCATCTTTTATGATGTTTGGGTGTATGTTGTCGACTGTTTGCTTTAAACGACCTGTTCTTTTATACTGTCGGATACAATTTTACCATACTAGACCTGAATAATTCTGACATGTAAAAGAATTGTCCAGTGCTTCTCTGCTAGTTACGTTTAAATGGTTCACCTCGGGTAAAACATTGTCCTACTCAGTGAATTTTGTTCGTTGCAAACTGATGGCATTTAGGGATAACCTGTTTTGTGACTTGGAGCGGACATTTTAGCTCACACGATTTTTGTAGACCGAATGGCACTCAACAGTCATTTTCGTCTAAAACTACTAGCTTGAAGTTTAGTGTAATTAACATGGATGGGCCTATATCAAAATGAAATTTTCTAAAGAATTCCATTCTACGTACAACCGTGGTTGCCCTGACAAACGAAAGCAGAAACTTTAAAAATATTAACTGCCTTAAACACCAGTGTTTTGAACTAAGATACTGTTGTGTAGCTTTGTCTTCTGATCTTCTTCAATGTTTGTTCAAAAAACAAAAATAATATCAAACAGGGAATGCCACGTACCAAAAACGCAGCCTCCCCAAAACGAGCCCCACAGCACCCAGAAGTGCAGCACTCAAACCATGCTCAGAAAATATAGGAGTTACTGCAGTATTTCAAGTTAACACGGAGAAAGAAACTTTTAAGCAAGAGAAAATGGAATGATCATTTCCCAGATAGGGTGGTGCTTCAATTTATATACTTAAGGACAAAAGTTCTGTCCAGTATAATTAAAGAAATACAAAAACTGAAATTGGATATTCTATTCATAATTAGAAATGCATAAGAATATCATCATTTTCGAATCAATTTACACATTTGCAAAGTTCGTGACGTCGAATAGAATGTTCGTGGGCGTTTAACGCACGTGCAACATGTGTTGTAGACTCACTGACCTCCATATCTCTTCAAGCTATCTTGAAAGCTACGTTATAACAACATACGTTGAGTATTTGTCTAAATTTTACGTCTTTCGATAGGACTATCCTTTGTGAACAAAAATCACTTGAAATTTTTGTGATTATAAGCTTCATGTAGGTAAAATTTAGATAAATGTGAAATTCATGCGTTATGCCGTCGCGGTTGATTGAATGTTTTTGTAAAGAATCCTCAACACCTTGTGATGTAGGAAGTAGTCTCAAAATATAGATTTGCAAATAAAAAATTAAAAGTAACGTTCAATTAAAATGTAATAAGACAATTTTGAAGCGGACAGAACTTTTGTCCTTAAGTATATATTATTAAGTATAAATTATTCTTACAATTTGACATGTAAATTATTTTACAGAGTGCATGTACGTAATATAAAATTGTTTGGGTTTTTTTTTTTTCAAAAAATAAACAGAGCGTGTATTTTCTTCTGTTTCAGGAGTTGCTTCAGTCAAAGCTTTGTCAATACCTGGTTCTGTATTTGTAACCGGTGGAACATTGACTCTTGGTCAGATAACTCCAGGTCTTGGTGCATCCATTGCAGTAGGTGATTTTGCTGGCTACATAGACGAAGTTCGCATTTGGTCTCGCCCACATAACCCCACTGTTACAACAAGCAACTTTAGAGTTACATTAACCGATGACACAAGCGATGTGGCTCACAACTGGAACTTCAATGAAGGCATTGCATTAACTGCATATAATGATAGAGGATCTCAAAATATGGTTGTTATCGATTACCTTAATCCACCCACATGGGTAAAGTCCGATATTGATCTTTCTGGCGATAGAGACTTAGATATGCCTAGACTTACAACTGAAGATGAACTTTTAGACGCTGATGAATTAGCTGATGAGTGTACGAATTATATAAACTGTGTGTCTCCATCACTGGCACCATCTGTTTCTAGTCTGATAGACGTGTTCGAGGCCTTGTGTTTACAACAGTATGTAGAAATTACCAATACCAAACCGGTTGATGCGATTTTTGCAGGTTTAGCTGACTTACATATGAGTGTGGAAAATTCAACTGACAATCCTCTTGAGAATATTTGCCACACTGACTATATTGCCCCTTGTAATTTTGGCAGTGTACAGAACGATACTTGCATCTGTTTGGAAACGTCCTGGGGAACACATTGTGAATATATTTGTCCTGTTGGTAGTCAAGGCCCATGCAATACTTACGGCATTTGTGATGTGGACACTGGTTACTGCAATTGCCACCCGCGATATCACACAAACACCGAAAGGGTTGTAGATTTCTGGGCAAGGTATTTATCATCATCGAGACTGAGCATGCCGCCGTCCTATGCGTGTGAAGAGTGTTCAGATAATTGGGTTGGAAATGATTGTCAGTTTGCAAAGTCTTCAAAGTCTAGTCTTGCAGGAATAGCTTATGGATCGTACATCAGTACTTTTGATGGTGTCTCATTCACTCACGCTACACCAGGAGTTTACACGCTTGTTAAATCTACTTCAGTTAATATCCAAGCTTTATTTCTTCCTTGTACAGGAACGAACACATGTCGTTATTTGAAAGAAATAGCAATAACATGGGGAAGCACAACTGTAATTATTCAACATAACACCGGAAGCAACGTTACTTTTACTCTTCAGGGAGATGAAATTCTGTTTCCACATACTCAAGCTTTAAACGGAATGGAAATAGAATGGACTCAATATCAGTTTATTAAAATATCATTTGGAAATTCAAAAATAGTTATGTACGATTCAAACCTTGGACTTATAACAACAGCAAATATTCAGTCAGATATAGCAAGAAATAATTTAGGCCTGTTTGGTTCAGCCGATGGATCTTGGACCAATGACATTCAGTGTGCTGACGAAATAAGTCCGCTGAATGAAAATGAAGTAACAGGAACATATGCAGGAGGATGTATTAGGTCCCTGTACATGCCAAGCCCTTCAGACGTCATCATTAACCACGAGTACGGATCAGAAACTCTATCATCTGGTGGCTATGCTTTATCACTGTCTGCAGGACAGATATTTAACATCAATGGATTTACTGTAGAACAAAGTATTTCTTCGTTCACTGTAAGTTTCTGGGCGAAATCTGAAATCAGTTCAAAGAAGAGATCTACAGCTTCGTATAACCTGCTTTCGGTTGACACTGGCTCAAATACACTTACTTTCGAAGTAGGTTCTGGCAGTTTGCAAATCTCATGGGATGCACCGTACTCGACCCCTCTTCAATTTAATCCTAATACATGGTATTATATTACTTTCTCCTGGCAGTCTTCGGACGGTGCTGCTGATATTTATCTCATGACAGAATACACGACACAAAGTTTTACATTATCCTCTGTCAATACTGGCGTAACTATAGACGCAGAAGATGTAACAGTTACTGCTACCTCGGCAGCTAAAATCACAATTGACTGCCTCAGAATGTGGAGCAAAACAAAGACGGTACAAGATGCTCATGATGATAAAGACGCGTATTGTGAAGCCCATATGTCTGACCTAACTCTCATGTTCTCTATGCCGTTTGACGAAGGGGATGGAGAGACGACTTCGATGACGACTTTCAGTACTAACAGTGGGACTTCTTCAGGCTCGGTGACGAGTACAGTTTCTGGAACAATAAAAGGTGAATATTTAAAAATGCGTGACTAAAATATTGATACGAGTTGAAAATTGGAATAAATATACATGTGTACAAGTACAAATTAAAATTATTGCAAATTTTGTAAAGTCCATACTTACGGATGAAATGACAATTCAATTCGTGTATACATTCTTATATAAGCTGTAATGAAATCCTAAGATATACACATCAAGAATACATGTGTGCTACAAGTAAGATATTTTTCTCCATATATGTTTCTGTTTACAAAATATGAGTTTGTGGTTTAAGTTGCCTGTTTCATCCCGGCAGCGCAATGTAGGAGACGTGTGGTGTTGCTGCAGTCAATACATATGTCCCGAAACTTTGTTACATTCTTGGAAAGTTTTGCTTCAAAATTTCACAGATTGTTAATG
>JAFMSR010000011.1:37360511-37377504 GCA_022818135.1 Saxidomus purpurata
GATTGCTATTTTAATCGGATCATAATGGATTTACATAGCTGTAGTAGACTCTTCTATGGCATCACTGTAGAATTATTCTAAACTTACTGTTGAAATGTATTATCTAAGCTGGAAGAAAATACATTACATATGCGAGATCTGGGGTCTTGGCAGAAAAAAGAAGAAACAGAACAGGAGAGATTCTGGCGCAGTGTACTTAGGCAAAAAAAAATGTGTGTACATGTATTTCTGGTCTCCCTGACTGACCCTAACTTTAAACTGACAACCTTGAACTTTTTTTAATCAGAAAAATATCAAAACGACCAATATCTAACTGTTTTTTAGCAAAACATTTTTTAGCAAATAAGGCAAAAAATAGCTAAATGACCAACCTGAATTTTTTGGGCAAGGAGAGCGAAAACACAAATATTTTGTTTGTTTGACCTTAGCTAAAATGTTACGTGTACTTGACTGAAACTTATACTTGCGATTTTAAGCATAAAATTTATGATAGCACATTTCTTAGTTTATTGATTATGAGGTAGTGAAAGTGAAAATTTTCATTAATATCAGACTGTACATAAAGAGCATTCCTTTTTGTGTCCTAGTATGTCTTCTTAAAATGTATGAAATCTAAATCTAACTACAATGTAATGTAAAACAAAGTAACATAGATCTATAATGGGAAAAAAAGACTTTTCAATAGCTGAAACATCAGTATATCTATAATACATTGTATCAGTATTACTGAAAATTGTGATATTGCATATCCTGGTTTGCTTGTCAGTCTGATCTGAGAGATGAACATGTTCCTTGCTATATCTCTAGAAAGTTCAGCAGATAAATATTTCAGATCTACAACCGTGCAGTGCTCTGCCTACTTTGCTGAAATGAAGTAAGGCAGTCACTTTTCACTCATATTGGCGATAGTATCACAAAAGGGTGATATCTGACTGGTTCCACTAAATTAATATATTAAACAGGTTTTTAGACTGGTTCTGTGACTGGAAATATACACAAAACTTGAGACTGGTTTCAATGACTGGACATATAAAAATACTTCAGACTGGTTTCCATGAATGGCACTTGAAGTCATTTCAGGCTGGTTCCATATTGAGAATATAAAGTAACTTCAAGCTGGTTCCAATGGTTACAACATAGCAAATCTTTCAGACTGGTTCCTGTAACATTAACACTGACTTTTCTTCAGACTGGTTCTATGAATAAAACAAGAAGCCTTTTTCAGACTGGTGCAAAGAATAAAACATAAATTAATTTCAGACTGGTTCCGTGAATAGAACATGAAGCCATTTTAGACTGGTGCCAGTAATGAGAACATAAAATAACTTCAGATTAGTTCTGGTTTCAATTTCTGTAAAACAAGTTCCATGTGTGACTTTGCCAGTTTTACAATGTCCTCTGAGAGCTCCTCTATACTGGTATACCTGGCTTTTTCGAAGCTGAACATATCTCGTATAAACCCTAGAACAATTTCCTGAAAAAGAAAATAAATTTTGAATCAACTTCAAATTCAAGTGGCAAAATAGATGGAGCAAGCTAGTTTCTCAGCAGGCTGTGGGTAATGAAGAGCAAGATGGTTGGAAACCTGAATATGAGATAATTTTTAATCTTATCTTCTTCCTATATATGAGCCATACATTCAAAAAAAGCATTAAAATTAAAAGTTGAAAGTTTATCATTTAAAATGTGAACACTTTTTACCAAAGGTCAAAGGGAGTCTAGTAAAACATCTGCTGTGCCAAATCAGAAATAAATAAGAATGAGGAAATTCAAAGTTAGTTTAAACAGTGACTTGTTTATTTAACATGGATCGTAGACGAAGTTCTTGCAACTTAAATTAACATAATATAACTCAAAGACTGCTGCCTAGAGTTCTGAGTTTCTGACCAGTACCGAAAGGATTGTTGAGGTCATAGTCAAATGCTGCAGTGGGATTCGAACCCATGACCTCTGAGTTAAGAGTCCCACAGTCTACCCCTACACCACAGCTCCTTCTTGAAATTAAAAATTAACTGATATGTTCTTTGACAACAGTGTTAATCCAGGACAGACCTGCAGTGGAATCTGCATTGAGCATCCAGTGTAGATCCCAAACAAAACTGGTCACACTAAGCAGGTAGATACCACATACATGTATCTGTGTATTTACCTTTAATATGACTTTTATTAATAACTGAATTGGGAATCTTAAACTACTGTCTGCCTCACACAATCAACTGAAAAATCCAGGCCCCATGATTACAAAACTTATTTCATGCTGAACTCAGTTCCATAAACTTTGACTCAAAATAATTTTAAAACATTTGATAAATTCTTAATAAAATCATGTCCAGCAAGATTTCGATAAGATTCTTAATTGATTTTCAGATTTGCTTCTCTTTTCTTCTTCATAAGTACAAAGCCACAGGTGAAAACCATTTCATGCTCAAACTGAGTCATGCATGAATTTTTTTTTATACAATCACAGAGGGGCCTGATGACACAGATTCAGCAACATACATGTTTATAAACTTTCCTGAAATTTACTCGAAGTTACTGTAAATTATGTAATTTTTGCATGATTAGATTTATTTGCAAATTTAAAACTCACAAAACTCTTTTAAAAATCTGTTTTAAATGAATCTATCATTAAAAGTTTTAAAGAGCGAAGTGGGTAATTTGTGAAAAAATAGTAAAGCAATCAGTCATTGCCAGTCTAGTATTATCAAATCTACTTTAAAACATTGTAACTTGACCTTACCTTGAAATATGAGCATATATCCTTGAGTTTTGATTCAGGTCCGAGGAAACCCCAGGCTAACACTGGACTCACTGACTCTGAGATATTGTAGAAATGACTAATAAACCCATCTGGGTACTGAAAATAAAATGATGCAGGCATTTTATAGAATAAATAACACAATGTATTTGCATTTTTCAAAATCAAGTACAATGCACATGAATTTCATAGAACAGTTATGTAATTATATATACACGCATTCACTACAGCAAATCAAATTCTTGGAAAGTGTGTAACACATCATACCATTTATGAAATATTCTATATTTAATTGAAGACTATATTAAATGGAAGACCCAGTGTCACATCTGTCTGGAATTTCCCACAAGAATGCAAGTAAAAATTTTTTTTTTTTTAATTCAATGGAAGCCGTATAGCATTACCTTAAGCATTCTTCTTTTAGCCTTTAAAACAGACCACACAGCTGTAGATAATGCCTGAAATACATAGCAAGGTGTTAAAGATAATTCCAGCATTAAAGACTGTTGAAACGTCAAGAACAGTTGGGAAAAGGTAAATGCTGTTACCTGTATATTGGTCTATGTTTGCATACACTATGGATGATGTTCAGAAGACAAAAAATATGGAATCTTCATGTGTAATCCGATAGTGGTTTACAGTATTAGATATAAAGTTGGTACCTACATCATCACTATCATCATCATCAGCAGCAGCAGCAACAGCAGCAGCAGCAGCATCAACATCCTTGTATTTTTCCAACATTTAATGTCCGCCAACAGTGTTACGGCCATAATTACAAGCTTACAGTTAACTTAACCATTGTTCCTGGGAAAAACCAGTACTAAACGCTATCCTTTGTAAGATACTGTCAATTTTCTCATATAAAGAGACATGGTCAGTAGCAGAGCTTGTACTCATGACCCTCAAGGACAGGTTTTTGTGCTTTTAAGTCAGAAACTCTTACCACTCTACCAGGGAGGCAGTCTATTTCATCATCATCCTTATTATTATTTTCATTGTAACTAATATAATCAAATTGTTATCATCATCTTCATTATCATCATGACAATTATCATCAGCATCATTATTATATTATCATTTTGAGGAAGAAGATTATCCCACCAGACTTAGAAAATTATCTTGTATAATACCATACCAAGCTTTATGGAACACAATTTTCTATTTATAAGCAATCATGTAGAACTAATACTTACTGTTTCTTTGAAGCCATTTGACAACCATCTATTATTACAGACTGCTATAACTGAGGATGGCGGGTTATCAAGGTCATCGAAAGCATCCATTAGTATGAAGTCTAACACAACATCGTAGAATGTAAAGTTCTTAACCTATCAAACAAAAAATAATGGAATGATTCTCTGCTGAAATGAATCTGAAAAGTGACTTTGCCATAGTTGTATAACTGGAAAAAGCTTATCATATAGTAATACAGTCAAACCTGTGTTAAAGACCACCTCTAAATAAAGACCATCCTGTGAATAAAGACCATCAGGAACAAAACTATTCAAAAATTCTTATTTAGCGTAACTCAAAATGGCATAATATCTTTACAGTAAAGCATTTATATCAAAGACAAACTTACCCCTCGACCCTTCAGCTCATCTTCCATTTTACTCCAGTTATCTGCACTGTTCACATAATCCAACATAGAAGCATAAGCTGTGTAAAAATCTTCAGGATCCTAAATCAAGATTAATCTGCATACATAAATATTCAATAGTAACTGTTACAAAATTAATTTGCATACATAAATATTCAGTAGTTGCAGGTTAATTTGCATACACAGTTATTCAATATCTTAATATCAATATCATTATCACCTTTCTCTTGAAAGCTTGAGAAACCAGTAGACTGTAACAATAATATCAGGGATTCAAACCTTTGACCTCACACTTCTAAAAATAGAAATCCTGTAACCATTACATTAATGTGTAAATAAGTCTTGAAAGTTATTTTGAGAAAGAATAAGCAACAAAATGCCTTATATTATAATAGGAAAGTTTAATATAAAAATATTGCATCCCGCCAAATCTGCCCCATGGATTTATCCAAAGCACGAGATTTGTTGCTAACATACCCTATCTGCCTGCAGAAGTAGGTCCCCTATAATTTGTTTACCCATAGACGAAAAATAATCTCTGTTTCCTACATTTCTAAAAACATCCTGCAAGACAAAAAACATACCGTAAAACTAGAAGAAAAAACCTGTACAGTACTAATATCCAAATTTTCCAATAAAAGGGTATTATAGGTATTTAAATGCATGAAAGCATATTAGAATATCTTTTTATACTTTTTCCTATTTAATAAAGACTAAATGGCCAGTTTTCAGTTAATAAGCAAGTTCTTATTGTTGTTATAGGAGTTTAAAGCCTGTTCCAACCATGTTTTTGGTAATTTTAACAGGCAGTCTGTTTACCTTACAATTGTTCCGGGAAAAACCGGTACTAGACTCCTATCCTCCATAAGAAACTGCCAACTTTCTCACATAAAGAGACATGGTGAAGCAGGGTGCTAACCCATGGCCCTCAATCTTTGAGAGATTACAGTGATTTCAAGTCAGCAACTCTAACAACTTGACCACGTAGGCAGACTTAAATAGGCTAGTCTTAAGAAATAAATCTGAAGGCAAGCCATAGAGAATTACAGTTGTACTTTGCAGTAACTTGAACTATATTTTATGAAACTTTGCTTCAAGTTATACCAGGTATATTTACCTCCATTGCAAGTCTTATACAATGCAGTTTAGCTAGAAATTCTGTGTCAGACATACAATGTGTCATCTCTGACCTGTAAAATACATGTATATCATAAGTTAGAAACAGAAATCTCATACTATTGCTTTCAAGTACCAGTATCTCATTAGCAGAAACGAAGCCTATTCGAGAACTTTTTTGTCAAATTTTCAAACATTATTTGTACTTCAAGGAGCAAAGAGAAATTTCTGCAATATATTTTAAATTTATAATATGAACTAAATTTCTATTTAGAGATTCAATAGAATACTAATACTATCCACATAATTGGAGCTACGCAGTGTTAGCGCGTCGCCTCAGGATCAGAGCATCCAGGGTTCGATCCCCACCATTGAAACGGTGGATGTGTCCTTAGGCAAGACACAGATATAATTCCACACTGTTTCTCTCTCTGAG
Organism: Saxidomus purpurata; assembly: GCA_022818135.1. NCBI lineage: Eukaryota > Metazoa > Mollusca > Bivalvia > Venerida > Veneridae > Saxidomus > Saxidomus purpurata. The sequence goes on from JAFMSR010000011.1 coordinate 37,366,425, forward strand.
ATTGATTTCATCTGGAATGAGTCTCGAGAGCGATTAATCTAAGTTGTAAGAACTTGTTTCGCAATCAAGAATAAATAAATTAATATAAAAAATATAATACTCTGATCACTATTCTTCATGACCAGATGAAGCTTATGGTAAGTAATGTAAACAGTCTTTAGACCTAAAGCTTTGGTAACAATATGTTAAACCTATCAGCTTGTGTTTATCGCACTTTATGTATACCTGAGTGTTCTACAAGTTACAGATCCATGTTTCAGCTCTAACAATCCAGTCTCATACAACACTAGATGTTTAAACATTTCTCTGTGAGTATCTAAATCGGACAAGTCTGCAAGCTGAAAATAAATAAAATTTCAAACAACGTTAGTATAAGTTTAATAATGAATCTAATGAAATGCTGTAAATTTAGCAATATTCCAATGAAACAATTTTCGATATGTTCTGCAAATTCCCAACTTTAAAAATTCAGAACTTTTGTAAAAGAAGCATTTCAGATAATAAATACATGTAGATAATTATGTAATTATATAATTCTCCGTTCACAAATTTTAAATTCCTGAATAAGTTTGTTTGCTATGAGATCGCTAAAGTGTCTTTACACAATTATAACCCAATTGACAGTAACAAGCAAGTTAGTCAGTTATTTCAAAATAAAATATATACAACATATACCAACTTAAATATAAGACTGGTATTAAGGGTCACTTGAGTTTTAAATATTTTGCATCACAACTTGTGAACAAAATTAATTTAACTGCTCTAGTGAACTAGTTTCGCTCAATGTACAAAATGAGCCACAAACTCGATGTTTTTGGTATAATCAAGTTATAAACTTACATCAGTTGCTGATACGAATGACTCAAGATCACTGGATGATCCTATACTCATTGTCCTACTTTTAGCGAGGTTTTCTGTCTCTGTAAAAGCTGCCATTGCTGTGTCGAAAGCTATGTAATCCGCCTCTTTCTCCATCTGTCGTTCATACGAATCCTGCATGTGATATGCCATCTCTAGCAGACGTTCTAAGTGATGCTGCAAAGAGCTTGTTTCTGGATCCTGTAGGGAAATAGTCATGGTAATAACACAGGGAGATAGTCATGTTTATAACACAGGGAGATAGTCATGTTTATAGCAGAGGGAGATAGTCATGTGTATAACACAGGGAGATAGTCATGTTTATAACATAATCACTTGGTCTTGCAGGGCTATAGTCATGTAAATACAATTCAACATTATATGTAAACCACTTGACAGTGCAGGAGAATAGTCATATTCACAACATAATCACTAGATCTTGCAGGGCAATAGTCATGTTCACAACATAATCACTTGATCTTGCAGGCAAAAGTAATTATATTTAAAGGCTATTACATTACTTTGCAGGGCAATAGTCCTGTCTTTGGGTAATCAATAGACCTTACAGGGCAATAGTCATGTTCTTAACAGACTTATATGAATTCTTGTTAATAACAAGAGTGCCAAACTGTCACAAAATACACCCATCAGGGGACAACTCAAATCTGTTCTAAATTGGAGACTGGTCAAGTCAATTTTTGCAATTAAAGGCCAATAACTTTTGAGTGACTTGGGTGATCTAACTTGGCCAAGACATTAAGCACATAAATGTTTACAGCAAATTTTGCATAGTTTTGTTGAGAGTTTTGGAAGTTAGAGAGCAGACAATTTTGTGCATGCAACCCGCCCACTGCAGGTGATCCAATAAGAGTGGTCACAAGAGGCACATATAAAGGGTAACAGTAACATATGCCTATCGACTACATGTAGGTTGCTAGTCAACAACTATTTACCTAAGACTGTACGAAGGTTGGTGAACAACAGTTTTACAGACTAGGGCCAAAACCTAATGACAAACATGTCATATAAATGGCCAAAAAAGTGACAAGTATTGTCCTACAAAACAATAATTATTTCAAAGCTGTTAAACTGTTACCATGGAAACAAAGTACTCACAGTGATAGCTGGCATAGGATTGTCATCAAGATATCCCATCTTCATCACTGCATCCTCCCAGTATGTGATAGCCACTTGCAGGGTGTCTAAGCCTGTTACCATGGAAACAAAATTCATAGGATGAAATGACTTTAACTTGAAATGTCACCAGGTTATAATCATATGAATACAGAAACAAATATTAAAACATCAAATTTGAAAAACTTGAAAACTATACAAAGAAAGACAACATATAGCGAAGCTTTTATTTTTCACAGTACATTTTATGTTATTCTAATGAGTGCATGGAAACAGTCGAGTTTCACAAGGCAAAAAAAATTACCTGTCAGACTGAAAATATTATATTAACAATTTTGAGAAAAAACATTGATTTCCAACCATACCTACCCAACATTTTTCAGCATGTTTAAAGAGCCACATCCCGAATTTGTCTTGGCTTTAAGCTAAGGGAACTAGGTTTTGGTATATGTATATACCTTAAGATTAAAAAATGACGCTTAAATCTATGAACATTAGACAAGTGTTACTACCAAGCTGGCAGAGTTGTTGCGGAACCATGTCTGATGTATCTACAGCTGATGGATGTATTATAGTTGAGGTAGTGCTAACAGAGGCTCCTCCCAGACTTCCTGTAGACCCACACAGGGATTTCTGTCTTAACAGAGTCCTGATTGAGCTAGGACTTCTACTTCTGTATGGCAAATCTAAAAATAGAATGCTGCAATGACTAAAAGAACCTCCAGATAGAGAGTTAATCTTTATCTAAGCCTGATCCTGCTAGTTTACTGCATGGATGTGCAAGATGAGACTTTATTTCTCATCTGTTATATTTTATTACCAAACCAACTTGGCAGGGTCCCATAAAATAATGTCATTCACTAATGTCTGTTTCGGCAACAAAAATATTTCAAATAATACTTAATGTTAAGCACTTAGCATGCTTGATTGTTTGCAAAATTGGCACAATCATGAGAAGCCAGAAGAAACCCAGGCTGTGCACTGGAATACACAGCTGCTGGCACATCAGGTCTGAGCCTTTGACTTTGTTAATACATTGTAACATCTAAAAACCAGTTGAATAGAAAAAAATAGAACAGAAATTCTGTGGATCTTTCCTTTCTTTGGATGTGTAAAATTTAAAGGACCTGCTCCTGAATGCTAAAAAAAAAGGACTTTTTACAATGTGCTTATACTACAGTATGATCCAATAATAATGAAATTAGAATTTGAATAAATATGCTACTACAAGTATTTATTTTACCTCCATTGGGACTGTTGGCTAGGGGTATCCTGCCAGTTCTCTCCCTCTCACGCTGAATCTCTTCACGTTTTCTCTGTTTTTCATTCTTCTCTGTATCCTGTTTATTGCGACGAAGTAAGACAACAATAAAGCTTATTAGGGCAAAACCTGCAGTTACACCAAGAGCAGTAACTCTTGTTCTGTAAGGAAGTTGAAGTAGTTTTGCTGACAAAGTTGGTAAACTTGGAATTTTTAGATGAACCATTTTTCTTCCTTCACTGGATTACTTCCTGAGGAGCTGTTTTCATGCTTCTTACTGAAAAGAATATAGAACTGAGGTTTGAGTCCTTTTTTCTTTTTATGTACATTTTTATTATATTATTTACATTTATTAAGCAATACACTCTTTGATTCAATTCAATATCATGAATATGGACATGACGGATGACAGGTCACAGGTGGCTTCTCGCAAAAATCTACACATAGGCAAGGACTCAATGTTTTGTATAGGAAAATATCTCTCAAATTCTTGCCAATCCATGGGTATATTATATTCTTGACTTTGCTGTGACACCATACAGGCCAGTTAACCAATAAGATTATTAAATTGTATTCATTTCTTCATTCGGTGAAAACTAAGTCTTTAACGTAGACACATATGTAAGTTTTCAAACAAAACAAAAATCTTTTAACGAAATAGATCTATTATAAATTAAATTCTATGGTTATTAATATTGCAAGCTAATGGCGGGCAGTCATATTCATATGTTTTTCTTCTTAAAGTTCTTTAGACTTTTTACATTGCATATGGCATAATTTAAGATGCAAAGAGACTAGCTATGAAATCTGAGGAATCCTCTTTCCTAAATACAAATAATTTTATCTGTACCAAGATGTGCGAAACCAAAAATAGGTCCGTGAAGCTGAAAAAACTGTTAAAGATAGACGTAGAATTGTTTGTAAACTCAAGTAAAAAAGTTCAAGACAGCCAGATAACGGATCGGTATACTTTGCAGACGGACTTTGCAGACAACATAAACAAAGAAGGATTTTGCAGACAACATACACAAAGAAGGATTTTAGATTTTGCAGACAATATAGATTGTACAGGAAAAGGTGTTAGATCTACATAAGGAGGTGTGAATGTGAAACTTTATAGATTAAGGCTGCTTTTATTAAAATTTAAGTTTGAAAAAATGACTTTACAATCCGCAAATTGTTTATTTGATAAAGTTTTAAAATGTTTTTATAATATAGACAACACAGTTTTTATAAATTGAACTGTAAATTTTGCAAATTTCTTGTAATGATGTGTTAATGAATTAATTAAGAAGTGCCAGATAACTAACTTGTATCATAGTATTGGGGAAATAAATTCTATAAAAACTAAGTTAGTTAATTAAATCCTCTAAATGTGTGTAATCATGATCTATTAGTTTTTACAAATTTGTTCTTTATTTAACTTGTCTGCAAAATTCAAAGTACAGTTTGTCTGCAAAATACTGAATTTACAAATTTGTTCTTTATCTAACTTGTCTGCAAAATTCAAAGTACAGTTAAAAATGTCTGCAAAATACTGAATTTACTAATTTGTTCTTTATTTAACTTGTCTGCAAAATTCAAAGTACACTTTGTATGCAAAATACTGAATTTACCAATTTGTTCTTTATCTAACTTGTCTGCAAAATTCAAAGTATAGTTTGTCTGCAAAATACTGAATTTACCAATTTGTTCTTTATTTAACTTGTCTGCAAAATTCAAAGTACACTTTGTATGCAAAATACTGAATTTACAAATTTGTTCTTTATCTCACTTGTCTGCAAAATTCAAGTACAATTTGTCTGCAAAATACTGAATTTACAAATTTGTTCTTTATTTAACTTGTCTGCAAAATTCAGAGTACACTTTGTCTGCAAAATATACTGAATTTACCAATTTGTTCTTTATTTAACTTGTCTGCAAAATTCAAAGTACACTTTGTATGCAAAATACTGAATTTATCATTTTGTTTTTTATCTAACTTGTCTGCAAAATTCAAAGTACAGTTTGTCTGCAAAATACTGAATTTACCAATTTGTTCTTTATTTAACTTGTCTGCAAAATTCAAAGTACACTTTGTTTGCAAAATACTGAATTTACCAATTTGTTCTTTATCTAACTTGTCTGCAAAATTCAAAGTACAGTTTGTCTGCAAAATACTGAATTTACCAATTTGTTCTTTATCTAACTTGTCTGCAAAATTCAAAGTACACTTTGTTTGCAAAATACTGAATTTACCAATTTGTTCTTTATCTAACTTGTCTGCAAAATTAAAAAAAAACAAAAATAATATCAAACAGGGAATGCCTAGTACCAAAGTACAGTTTGTCTGAAAAATACTGAATTTAACATGAAAAATTAGTGCTCCAAACATGTAATTAATAAAGTTTTAAAGTTGTGCCATTCCTTTCAGTAAGTATGAAATATTTTTTAACATTATTCTCCAAATGATTGTACTGTAAATTGAGCATTACAGATGTGAGACATTGGAATAGCTGTGGAATGAATATTAATTGAACACTTATAATTTGTAAAAGAAATGCACAACTTGTACTTGATTAATCAAAGCAAAGCAGCTTGTAAATTCGATCATTTCAAGGAAAGAAATTATCATTTTGGTATCAAGTAGTACTGAATATTTTTGGATGAATGTAAAGCATATTTCAGATAATGACATGGAAGCTAAACTGTAGTTCATTAATACATGTCTGTGATGAAATAATATATTTTTTTAAATTTAAAATCTCCTGTTGTAAAAATGTGTCAGTCAGTTCAGGTGACAAATATATTACCCCAATATACAGTCCATACAGCCTGGGGTAATATTTCACAAATATCATCATCACTGTTTATTGCTATAATCCTTTTATCACCTAAATATTCCCTCAGGGAAAAATTAATAGATATCCACAATTTAAATCAGTATTTTGCAGACAGGCTGTACTTTGAATTTTGCAGACAAGTTAGATAAAGAACAAATTTGTTAATTTCAGTATTTTGCAGACAGGCTATACTTTGAATTTTGCAGACAAGTTAGATATAGAACAAATTTATAAATTCAGTATTTTAAAGACAGGCTGTACTTTGAATTTTGCAGACAAGTTAAATAAAGAACAAATTGGTAAATACATTGTTTTGCAGACAGACTGTACTTTGAATTTTGCAGACAAGTTAAATAAAGAACAAAATGATAAATTCAGTATTTTGCAGACGAAGTGTACTTTGAATTTTGCAGACAAGTTAGATATAAAAGAACAAATTGATAAATTCAGTATTTTGCAGACAGACTGTACTTTGAATTTTGCAGACAAGTTAAATAAAGAACAAATTGGTAAATTCAGTATTTTGCAGACAAACTGTACTTTGAATTTTGCAGACAAGTTAGATATAGAACATATTGTTAACTGATAAAGACACATTGAATGAGTATTTTGCAGACAAAGTGTACTTTGAATTTTGCAGACAAGTTAGATAAAGAACAAATTGGTAAATACGTTGTTTTGCAGGCAGACTGTACTTTGAATTTTGCAGACAAGTTAAATAAAGAACAAAATGATAAATTCAGTATTTTGCAGACAAATTGTACTTTGAATTTTGCAGACAAGTTAAATAAAGAACAAAATGATAAATTCAGTATTTTGCAGACAAACTGTACTTTGAATTTTGCAGACAAGTTAGATAAAGAAAAAAATTGATAAATTCAGTATTTTGCAGACAGACTGTACTTTGAATTTTGCAGACAAGTTAAATACAGAACAAATTGGTAAATTCAGTATTTTGTAGACAAATTGTATTTTGAATTTTGCAGACAAGTTAAATAAAGAACAAAATGATAAATTCAGTATTTTGCAGACAAAGTGTACTTTGAATTTTGCAGACAAGTTAGATAAAGAACAAATTGATAAATTCAGTATTTTGCAGACAGACTGTACTTTGAATTTTGCAGACAAGTTAAATAAAGAACAAATTGTTAACTGATAAAGACACAATGAATTGGTATTTTGCTGACATGCTGTACTTCGAATTTTGCAGACAAGTTAAATAAAGAACAAATTTGTAAAAACTAATAGATCATAATAACACACATTTAGAGGATTTAAATAACTAACTTAGTTTTTATAGAATTATTTCCCCAATACTATTATACAAGTTAATTATCTGGCCCTTTTTAATTAATTCATAACACATATCATTACAAGATGAAGAAATTACAAGAAATTTGCAAAATTTACAGTTCAATTTATAAAAACTGTGTTGTCTACATTGTAAAAACATTTTACAACTTTATCATATAATCAATTTGTGGATTGTAAAGTTATTTTTTCAAACTTAAATTTTAATAAAAGCAGCATTAATCTATAAAATTTCACATTCACACCTCCTTATGTAGATCTAACACCTTTTCCTATACAATCCATGTTGTCTGCAAAATCTAAAATCCCTCTTTGTGTATGTTGTCTGCAAAATCCTTCTTTGTTTATGTTGTCTGCAAAGTCCGTCTGCAAAGTATACCGGCCCCCAGATAACTCAAACAAATATTTGAGTAGTCTTGACAATTAGACATGTGGCTTCTGTTGGTTGCCGTCACTACCATAGTGTTACTGCAGTTATGACGACGAGGACAAAATGATTTATATTTGTGGTCGAAAAGTTTTGTGCTCGAAAACAAACTGCTATCTGTAACTTTAATGCACCAGGCGCTGAAATGAGTATAAATAGACAATCTAAACACTTGGCAGATCTAAAGCGGCTTTTAAAGCTTCAGCTGCAATCTGCACATTATTAATATTTACCTTAGGTCAAATATCTAAATTTTGTTCAGGGTGAAATAAAAAACGTCTTTAACAAACAAACGCTGTGCAAGTCAATCTCTTCGGAGACACAGATTTGCGAGTTACCCCCCCTTGAAAGGAGACGGCCAATTACAGGTAAAAACTTAGTTTAATAATCATGTAAATTCTACAGCCAGCTTTTTGTTATCTCTAGATATGTTTGATATAATTTGTTCTTGTTAAAAAAATGACATTGTTTTTTTTTTTTATCCCTGTAACTTTTCAGAACATTGAACAGTCCTGATATTCGGGCAGCCCATAATCTGTAAGCAGCATAAATTTTAGATTTGTTTGTAAAACCGTTCAGATTGTTTAGAATGTATATTTTGTGATGTGTAATTTAAAGTTAAAAAACTGCAAAAGACGAAAACAATTGCAGCTCAACAGACTATCACAAGTATCAGCTAGTCCAACTAATTGTACACACGTCGAGATATTGTGTTATTTTTGTATGGGCAATATCTCTCCTCTGCGTACAGCATCTTTAATATTAAATTACATCCGCCTGAAAGTGTATGTATTTCTTTCCGTGTGCCTTAATATTAAATCATGACATCCACCTCAACGTATAGATAGTCATAACAATTAATTTTATCACTATTCGGCATTTAAATATATAACGTTGTTTACATTTGTAAGCATAATGGCAAACTTGAACTATCAAACACATTTAGGTGGATGGCTCATAATCTATGTTCAGTGGTGGGAATTTAATGCTAACCGAAGTTATAGCGAGATCCTGACCCAAAACGAAAATATCTCAGATTTTGCTCAAGACGTCACTTAAATATTTTGACTAAAGTATCAGCTTAAGCCTTTACAAATTGTTGCAAGATCATGAAGGTAGGGGCTCAGGGTTTTCACAGACATGCATTTTGTGCACCCCTGACATAATTTTATGCCCAAGGACTCACATCTAGTACCAGGCCTGCGTCTTTGGCATCCACAAATTTAAACTCTGATCTGTGATGATTTTGCCAATTTACATCCACCCAGCATACGTAAGTGTGTGCCGGGAACTTGCCAAATAAAATTTGGTCAGAATGACTGCCTTAGTGAAATCTAGGTCAAGTTCGGACATGGGTCATCTTGGGATATATATAAAAACTAGGTCAGCAGGTCATATTATAGAAAAACGTGTACATGTATGATCTGTGACCTAGGTGATTGAATGAAAGTAGCCACTTTATACAGGTGACCACTGTATCCAGGTTTTTACATTACAACATAATTTTATTTACCGGTAATCATGGTAATGAGCAACAGAATATATTGACTTTACACACATATTTTAGTTTTGATTGTGGATTTTGTTCAAAAGTTTAAAACATATTTGTTATGCACAATTTACATGATTAAAACATATTTGAAACATTTTAGATAAAACACTGTTAAATGTTTAAAGCTACGGGCTTTCCTAACGGTTAAGATTCATTCATGTGCATCTCATAAAGAGTTTTAGTATGGAAATTATAACATTTATAACACATGTAGTTACTGCACAAATATTACAATCTGATAAAGTTTAACTTGACTAGGTAAGAAAGGTACCATGAAAGGTGGAATACTTAATATTGACTTTACATTCATGACCCCCGTATGTAGACAATTGGAAGATAACTCTGCCAATGGTTTCTTTTGAATTATGGCCTATTTTGTTTTAGAATCTCAGTGTTAAGTTTGTCATATCAGTCCCCATATTGACTTCAAACCATTTGAGATGTACTGTGAAAGTAGGAATATTTGTGAACCAACTCAGTAACCACAGAATTATAAAATGTACAGTATTAATTTGAAACTTTGCTGTCATGCTTAGGGGTATAAAACAATTAAGTGAGATAACTTTTGACTTAATATCTTGCTACTTGCAGCCCTGGTTTACACTTTGAAAAATACACAGATTCTTGTTTTTCCTTTTTAGCTCACCTGGCACAAAGTGCCGGAGTGAGCTATTAGGATCGCTTTCCATACGTCCGTCCACCATTTCCTTCAAATGATGTCTCTTCTGAAACCACCAGGCCAATGTTGATGAAACTTTGCAGGGATGTTCCTTGCGTGAAGCTCTATCCAAGTTGTTCAAAGAATTACATTCCATGTAGAACTCTGGTTGCTATGGCAACAAATAGGAAAAACTTTAAAAATCCTCTTCTCTGACACCACCAGGCGTAGAGCTTAGATATTTGGCATATAGCATTGTCTAGTGAACCTCTACCAAGATTGTTCAAATTATGACCCCTGGGTCAAAATTGACTCCGCGCGGGTGGTCACTTAGTTTTGCATAGGCTTACATTGTTTATAGGAAAATTTAAAAATCTTCTTCTCTGAAACCACAAGGCCTAGAGCTTAGATATTTAGCATGTGGCATTGTCTAGTTCACCCCTACCAATATTGTTCAAATTATGAGCCTTGGGTCAAAATTGACCCCGCATGGGTGGTCACTTAGTTTTGCTTAGGTTACATTGTATATACATGTATAGGAAAAACTTTAAAAATCCTTTTCTCTGAAACCACAAAGCCTAGAGCTTAGATATTTGGCATATAGCATTGTCTAGTGGACTTGTACCAAGATTGTTCAAATTATGAGCCCCGGGTCAAATTTGACCCTGCCCTGGGGGTCACTTAGTTTTACATAGGCTTATATAGGAATTTTTTTAAAAATCTTCTCTGAAACCACAAAGCCTAGAGCTTTGATATTTAGCATGTGGCATTGTCTAGTGCACCTCTACCAAGATTGTTCAAATTATGAGCCCTGGGTCAAAATTGACCCCGCCCGTGGGTCACTTGGTTTTACATAGGCTCATAGGAAAAACTTTAAAAATCTTCTTCTCTGAAACCACAAGGCCTAGAGCTGAGATATTTAGCATGTAGCATTGTCTAGTGGACCTTTACCAAGATTGTTCAAATCATGACCCCCTGGTCAAAATTAACCCTTCCCGGGAGGGGGGGAAAGGGGAAAGCACTTGATTTCACATAGGCTTATATAGGGAAAACTTAA
>JAFMSR010000011.1:37384480-37464480 GCA_022818135.1 Saxidomus purpurata
TGACAGAATTTTTTTCTTGCAAACCGTCTTATCAAAAGGGTGCATTGTCATATAAAACAAACGATATTCAGACGTTGTTTTTGGGGAAAGTGACGTCAAACTGTTTATAACGTTACGTCACAAGTAATTCACGAGAGTCGTCTGGCAAAGGAGGGGTGCCAGACTAATAGTTTTAGTCATGAGTGCGAGGTTCAGATCGAAATATCCATCACCGAGGGTATCTGTTTTGGCGTAACGAAGCTCTTCTGAGTTACCCGAGGTGACGGATATTTTCATCTGAGCCAAGTGTCTCATGATGGAACTTTTTCTTGCATACCGTCTTGCACTTTAAAGTAGATTTCTAAATGCAAACTTATCAATATAATGAATTACAATGAAAAACAAACGATTTACCGACGTTGTGTTTGGGAAATTGACGTCACAATGTTTATAACGTTACGTCATAAGTAATTCACGAAAGTCGTCTGGCATAGAAGGGGTGCCAGACCGGTTATTCCGGCATGGGTAAAATCAACGGAGATGCCGATCCGATATGCAAGAATAGTGACTGTGCCAAACACCTTTGATTGTAAACAAAGGTAACAATCACAAGACGTTGCAAAACAATACAAGCAACCAATACTACATGTGTATAGGATAGCGTAAATCGCTGAAGTTAAAGTTAATGAGTCTCCACCTAAGGTCGTTGATTCGGACCAGGCTGCTGTTACGCACTTATTTCCCCAAAGCAACGGCGTTTATTTTATCATAACTTGATGTATATCAAAGGTATAATTAAGTTAGAGAACTTACCAATTCCATATACATACATATACATGTAAGTTGAAAACCCAGGTTTTATTATTGGTGCAGGCAAGTGCTGAACCGGCAACATTACTTACAACTTAGTAGTAGCATAGTGTTCACCAACTCGGACTAGCTGATGAAAAAATGCTAAAAGAAACACGCAGACACAAACATACCCATGTGCTGGATGTAGAGTTATAGTATCTGACTGCGTATGTTGTAACATATTTATTCGACCCTCCTTGCGTTGTAATTGCTGTGACGTAACTCTGCGCGCTGAGTGCCATTTCAAGATAGGAACCAGCCTCGGTTGTTGGTCGCCAGGACCGGGAACCATGTTCTCCGAGGTACCCGTAACTAGCCGGATAAGAGGAATGGGCACTGCTTGCACTCATTGACGAGCCGGATGCAATGAGGGTTGTTTGTGTTGAACCTGTTTAGAAAGATAATAATAATCGATCAAATCGAAATTCTTAACACAAAGGGAAGGGGAGCATGGGAAAAAAGGGACACCGTAATGAGAGACACTATAAAACACAATAGAACGATTACCTAGGGCATTGTTTCCCAAGGTAAAGCGGCACCGGAGTTGCTCTTAACTCTAACCTATTGATAACGATGTATCAGGTACTTGGCAAATAACTAGTGTGATTCGAAAGCATTTTGACGGAAAGTATCAATATTGTTTTCTTTGCAAGAAGTAGAGCTGCATAGTTGCTTTAAGAGGATAGAGAAATGTAATCAAACTGAACTCACCACCAAGACCACCATCTGCAAGCACATCTCCAATAAAGGAATTTTGTGCGGTGTAGATTAGACATACTCTCCCGCCACCACCGCCTCCACCATCACCAGAACCATCGCCACCTCTTACTGACAGTACACCGGAGCCAGAAATGCTTACAACATCAAGCAAGATAGACCCTCCGCTTCCACCCCCACCACTTCCGGTAGCGTCACCGCCATTTGCTGAGATTATTCCGTTCACTGTAATATCGGTTGCAGTAATAAGAATGGCACCACCACCTAGCCCAGCACCAGATCCGCCGCCTTTGCTTCCAGGCTGGTCGGCAAATGAGTAATCTCCGTATGCAATGGCTTCCGAAGTTTCGAGGAAATTATCGGCTGGACTGCCACCACGGCCTCCGTAGCCCCCTAAAACACGAAATAAGTATGCTGTTTACATTTACATGTTTTACTACAGAATGTCAACACCTAAAATACACTGGATCCTCGGTACAGAATATACACTCAAATGCAGAATACACTTTCTCTCCAATACATCATCGTTAGAGTCGGATGGTTCTTTTAACGTTTAACAATAATATAAGACGCCGACTAATAAAAAAATAATTCTTAATATTTTCTTTTTTATAAACTTTTACTTTTTACCTGTCAGATTAAAAATCAGTCTACTGCGTCGGATGGTTCTTTTAACGTTTTACAATAATATAAGACGCCGACTAATAAAAAAATAATGTTCTTAATATTTTCTTTGTTCTTAACTTTTACTTTTTACCTGTCAGATTAAAAATCAGTCTACTGGGTCGGATGGTTCTTTTAACGTTTTACAATAATATAAGACGCCGACTAATAAAAAAATAATTCTTAATATTTTCTTTGTTCTTAACTTTTACTTTTTACCTGTCAGATTAAAAATCAGTCTACTGGGTCGGATGGTTCTTTTAACGTTTAACAATAATATAAGACGCCGACTAATAAAAAAATAATGTTCTTAATATTTTCTTTGTTATAAACTTTTACTTTTTACCTGTCAGATTAAAAATCAGTCTACTGGGTCGGATGGTTCTTTTAACGTTTTACAATAATATAAGACGCCGACTAATAAGAAAATAATTCTTAATATTTTCTTTTTTATAAACTTTTACTTTTTACCTGTCAGATTAAAAATCAGTCTACTGGGTCGGATGGTTCTTTTAACGTTTTACAATAATATAAGACGCCGACTAATAAAAAAATAATTCTTAATATTTTCTTTTTTCTAAACTTTTACTTTTTACCTGTCACGATTAAAAATCAGTCTACTGGGTCGGATGGTTCTTTTAACGTTTTACAATAATATAAGACGCCGACCAATAAAAAAATAATTCTTAATATTTTCTTTTTTTATAAACTTTTACTTTTTACCTGTCAGCCTGATTAAAAATCAGTCTACTTGGAGTTTCGGTGGTAAAATATTGTAGTATATTATTATACGATCCAAGAAAAGGCAGACTGTCATTTGTTTGTTGAATTCTATAGAAAGACAGAACACTGCTGGAAATAAGCACAATCCTGGCTGTAAGCTCGTATGTACAGAATACGCGCTCTTAATACAGTAACATTCGATTCACTCAGACTCTTAGACAAAGAATATACTCACCATTTAATACAAAATACACTCGCTCTCAAATGCTTTCCAATACAGAACACGCTCACATTAAAATAAAGAATATAATCGCTCTTTAATGCAAATTAACCAATCGCTCTTAAATACAGACAACACTCGCTTTCTAATACAGAATTTACATTCGTTTTCATAAACATATACTCTCTTTATTACAACATACATTTGTTTAAAAGAACAGAATATACGCTCTATTTAGTGCAACCAAATTGCTCGTAAGTACAGAAACACCATCTGTACATTTTCTCCCCAAAACAGAATATACTCTGTCTTTAATACAGAAACACATCCCGGCTCTCTGACACATATATTCGGAATATACTCACTTTTAAAACAAAATACAATCGCTCTTAAATACAGAATACATTTGTTAATAAATACAAAATATGAACTCTTTTAATAACAACATACATTAGTTATAAAATACATAATATCGTATACCATTCACAAATAATCCTGATTGGCCGAACCTCACCCCCTTCGGCCAATACCCCTTTCCGGCCCCCCCCACCGATAGCGCGTTATCGTCCAATTCGTAGTCCAATATCACTTAATAGCTTAAGGTCCGAAAGCTATTATTGAGATTAGACTTACTCACCAAGGCAAACAATTTAGTCTATAATTGCCCCCTAAAAATATACTCTCTATTTAGTGCAAATACAATCTCTCTTAAATACAGAAAGACTCGCTGTCCTATATAGAATAGAACACATTTGCTCTCAAATACAGAATATACTCAGCCTATCTTTGATACAGTTCTAAGCACTCGGTTTCCAATACAGAAAACACTAGGAATATACTCGGTTTTTAATACAAAATACAATCGCTCTCAAAAGCAGAAAACATCCGCTGTCCAATACAGAATACATTCTCTCTCAAATGCAGTATACACTCATTCTTTCATACAAAATACAATCATGGCTCTCAAATACATAAATACAATATTAGCTTTTCAATAATAATTTTTCCTCACTCTAAAATGCAGAATACACTTGCTTATACATGAACTCGTCTAGATACATTCCAAATCAGTAAGAAGAATAAGATTCAGTATGTCAATGAAACTTTGCAAAGTTAGTTGCTGTCACTGCTAATTTTCAAACGTAGCTCCTTTCTTGCAGGACTCAACGGTGCTACAGTCATAACTGTTCAAAACCGTATTATTATTTTTGAAAATTATACTCATTTATATCTTGTTTTACATACAAAATTCCCGCAATTTGTGCTTTAGATAAAATTCCAGCATGAACTGAATTTATCATTTATTTTTGTATCTTTAGAAATTGTTTTTCGTTTTATCACTTTCTTTGGTGCAGCCTTTTTTGTCATTTAAACTACACAATGACTTTAGATGTACATTTTGTGTACAGTCTAACCTAATCATAGCAGTCTTTAGGGGACTGAATGAATGACAGCTGTAGACAGGTGTTCACTATATCCAGGAGGCCGTGGGTTCGAACTCCGACCAGCGGCAAAAGACCGCGCCCTGCACAAAATTTTCTTTTGGCGAGGGTGTGGTCAGAACTACTGGAAGCAGTCACCGTGGATAGTTTATATAGCTTGCAAGACTTTTTTACCATCGATGTTAAATCAATTAGTTTATTATATAAATAAAAAAAAGAAATAATATTGAACTCAAAATCAGAATGCCTTGACTTTCACAAACAGAATACGCTCGAACAGTATCGAGGAAAAGAGAACTTCTCAACGTTAAAATCCAATCTCATACCTGTTCATTTGCCTGTTCTATTGGGATACTTTAAAGACGAGTCATTTCACTAATTTATTAAACACGGTGAGGTTTTACAGTGCCCGATAGGATAATGTGTTGGTCATTAAGTCATTTCACATCTATACTAGTTTAGGTAATCAATGCTAATCAGTTCACCATTGTCGGGGTGCTATTCGATCTCTTAAGGTCATTTTTACAAGTGCGGTAGGGCTTTTTCTCTCATTATTCTAATATTATAATAATTGTCACAATATGCAGGATTTTCAATGGTCTAAATTCACTTTTACATTCATAAAAAATACTGTGATATTTATGAAATGATATACGTTCAAGAGGTGTTCATCGTCTTATAAACAATGATTTGTCGTTCCGGTGCGCAATAACTATTCAGGCCTGAACGTGTTTTAAAACTGAACATCGGAACGACAAAGAGTTGTTTATTAGACGATAAGAGCGGAGAAATGGATGTTATTTCGATTCTTACATGACCAGATATTGTGAAAGGCAAATAAGTTCAAAGCGTGAACTTTGATTCGAGTCATGTTCGAATCAAATTTAAAGTAGTGACAAATCGGAAAAGTTATAATGTGTACATTTAGAAATGTTTTCCTTCCGAGCAATCCGTACATTAGCGCTACCTGTAGAGTTTGTTAAAATGTTCAGATATAAAATTACCTATACTGTTTTAAATTTCATGGCAAATTGACTTTTCGCCGAGTTATTGTCTTAAAAACAAATAAAATGATAATGAACGTAACGGAGTATGACATTAACATCCTTTAGTCATAACTATGGTTACCATTCATTCATTTTCTAAGAGCTGCTAAATGTATATGGCCAAACAACCGAATCATTTTTTTTGCAATTCTTTTTTCCTACTTGCAAACAACAAAGTTACTAACGCATGCGAGCGTGTCTCCAAGATAAGATTTTTCTTACCTCCAGATCCAAGAGCATTTCCTTTTCCAGTTCCGTCGGTAGCAACGGCGTCGGCAATGATCATTCCACCGCCTTGTACATCTATTACGTTAGCCTGAATGTGGGCCGTCCCAATACTCAATGTTCCACGAACTTCAAGGGTACCGACGTCGCCGAAATCTGGCCAGTAACACACAACGCCAGCGGGAACTATCAGATTATTGTTTCCATCCAAATAGCTTGAACATTCTGTCGCCCATGTCGCATGTGGCAAATTAAATGTAATAATAAACACCAGTATAACAGCAACGCCTGTTGGCGCCATTGTCTGTTAAAAGAACAAATTTCAGTATAGGTTAATGTGCAAATAAGCATGAAAACAGACGAACACCTTCGAGGGTGGACATCCTAGAAGTAAAGCTTGTAGCTTGATGATACATAGTTTATACTATGTTTTCTTTAATAACCTACCATTTAAATATAATTGGCATGTTTAAATCTACATACAGGGACGTATCAGTTCTAACTGATCAGACATGCGATAAGTGTATAAGTTGTTACAATGTAAAAAAAAATAGTTTTTAGACTATTTTCTCACCTTGCAAAATACGAAGATATTATGCATGCAACCATTCGGTGTAATTCTAACATAATTAAACTGTTTACATTTGTTTTATTAATATCTCAATTGATGCGGCTTTTTTCAATGTATATATTTTGATAATAACATTACGATGATCGTTTTCTTCTTTGCAGACTATGGCCTGACAAAAGATGCAATATTCTCATTCAATTAAAAAAAAAACTTGTTCAATAATTGCAATAAATTAATTCAATAAAATATTTATGGAATCACTATATACATAGTGAACTGAATATATATGTATGAATATGAATTAAGAAAAAAGAAGAAATAGACTGTGATATATCTGAGAATTATTCCCGGCCTCAAGTATTGGTGCAGAATGGTATGCAATGTATTATCGGGTATTTAATCACGGTTTCGTTTCTTCATTGTCTAGACAGCCCGGTTGCTCAAAGACTTGTAAACTCGGGGTTGTGGGTTCGATTCTCGGGGCTGACCAACTAAAATTACTAACAGTCTTTCTGACGAGACTTAAAACCGAGGTCCCATCATGTATGGGAGCTATACACCTCCCCGAAAACCTAAAGTAACTTTGGGGGCGTTGGTCATATGAATTATCCGGTACCAAAGATGAAACTCTAATTACTCACATACATGTACATTCATTGTCTATTCGAAAAAATAGCATAGTGTTAGAATGCAACACCAACAACAACATGGAGGGTAGATTATTTCGTTTACCTGAAATAATAGTCTTTACTTATCTTTTTTTTTAATTACATGTATGTCGGTACGAAAATAAGAGAGAAGAAACAAGTGAAATATATGAGATTGTTTTTTACTTTATATGTTTACGGTGCCTGCTACGCAAGGTGTAAGAAGTTTCAGTGTAGATAGACGTCAACATGTTCACACTTGATCTTGTCTTCAAAGAAGGAACGGTTTCTTTTTTTAAGTCAATCTTTTTGTAATAATTGACTGTTCTGTAATTATAAACCGTGTTTACTTGTAACTGATATAGACACATTTAGCGTGAAATAAATTAGGATATACTGAGTTGTTGTGTGTATATTGACATGCTGTTACTAGTAGTAAATTTATTAATGTAATTAATTATATTCTTATTGTGTTGTTAATTGAATTAGATCTAGATCAAATCAAAAGCCTTTACTTCGTTGCTATACGTTTTTTTAAATGAATAATGTCCTCAGTTAATAAAGAATTCAATGTGTTTTATCTGCATTTCATCGAGGTATGAAATATCAGAAGTTTTACACCTAATTTGTATAAACACCGATATATATTGCATTTTTGGTCTGTAATGCACTTACAGCTTTAGAAAGGTCAATAAAATACTCTTGCGTTTTCAGTCTTTCATGGATGGTTTTATGATTAAAGACGTAAATAGTTCATATCTATCAACACACTGTATCGGCAAAACGCAACGGCTCCAATTTAACGATGCTGCTCCGACTAGCGTAACGACAAGGCTCCAACTAAACATGGCCGATTTCATAAACAAAACACACATGAGTATAACAGATTCGTGTATTTTTTAAAGTTATTCGCAAATTCTGATGAAATAAATACTCTTACGGAATGCCCACACCTGTCCTGCATGACCGTAGCTTGTCGGCTTTTTCAGACATCCGTGCGTGTGAAAGTAATGCAAGTTGAATGCTGAGGATTCAACGGTAAACAGTGCGAAAACAGACCGAAATGCATAGATTTTGCAAAAAAAATAGCGAAGTTAAGGTGTTTAGGATAAAACAAATATACTGGCATGTAACTTTTGGTCAAATCTCGTAAGATTATACTCGTAGTTTACGGATCTGGTATGTCTATGGGCAAAAATCTACCTTTTCAACAATACAACGATTCAGACTCCAACCGTAAGTGTGCTTTTACTGTGTATAATCATTTTTTACAGTTTAATGTCATTTAATCAAAATTATATTTAGAAGGTATAAAAGTTATTAAATTACAAAAATGCTATATGGGAGCACATCCTTTTTCCTAGCTTCCCATAAGATTCCCGTATCCATTAATTCCACTTGACATTCATTCCACTAGGATTGACTTTAAGGCAGTGTTATAATAAATTCGAACGACAGATGTATCTTGTATCATTTTTTTTGAATATAATTATTTGTTTGGGAACAAAAACGTTTTTGTTTATTTTGTAAATATTGGTATTGCATAATGAAGAAGAGGTTAATATTCTACAATTCTTTTTATGTTATGGATCAGATATTATTTGACTTCGTTAAGTTTTTTAGTCACAATACTTCCATTGATTTAGCTCGGATCTGTATACCCGGATGGGCGGTTTGATTATTAAGGTATAATTAACACCGCTGACGTAATTTGGTGTTCTGTATTTTATGTACAGCAATTGCCTTCAAGAGTGCCAGATAGTAGTAACAGGTAAGCCGACAGTTGTGTTTAAAAAGCATATTTCAACGTGCCTTTTCTCTTAATTTTACGCCTAACATTCATTTAAAGAATTGTGAACGTCATCCCGTACATTTAATCAGGAAAGAAACAAATCATATGTGTTTTTCAGGTCTCATTGAGTCGGCAGTAAAAGCAAAACAGCAGAGGAATGATTTTGGGAACCATAACTGCTACACTGTATGCAGGGGGAATAAAAGCCTAATTTTAAGGTGATACCATGATACTTGGTAAATATGCACAGCCTTATCTTTTGCTGGAATTCAGTACAATTTAGTTGCGCTGGGGATATTTTCTAAACATTTAACTGTAGCTACAAAGAGAAGTATTCTTATAATCAACGTTTCAAAGATCATTGGCAAATTGTCATACAATGTATATACAATACCTGTAGTAGCCGTAGTACAGATGGCAAAAAATAAACTCATGATACTTTATACATAATATTAATTATCGAGCATAAAGAACATACAATGTAATTTCTAAACTACTAAGAAGCAGAGATATCATATCAAACTTTTCCTGTCTAAATTCTCTTTCCTTTCGGTCCTCTTTCAAAATTGATCAAACTTTTCCGCTCCGTTGATATAGATGTAATCTGGTGCTAGGCATTGTTATCGATCATATTCATGATTATACTTTTTTTGTGTGTAAATAATCTTTGAATACTTTGGTGTATCTGGCTTTTACTTAAAAAATTACATTGAATTACTTTTAAAGTGATATTATCCTTCCAGGTGGCCGTGATAAATTTTGAAAAGACATCATCAGTAACCGAATGTTAATTATTTATCCGTACCCGTATGTGCGAAGCCGAGAATAAGGGATATTGGCTCTTGTTTTTGCTATTGGCCCTGTCTTTCAATTTTATGATAGCTCTTCCTATCTCATTACGTCGGGTAGTTAACAAATATTAGAGCCCAGAAACAACAGTTATTTAATAATAGTTCTTACCAGGGACGGATCTAGGATTTCAACTTGTTCTTGATGGGGGTAGGGTGGTGGAGAAGATATTATTTAGTTTTCGGACCCCGAGGATAAACATGTCCGTTTTAAAATAAAATGGATTAGCAATGTGTTATTTAATTAGCGGAGTGCTCAAGCTAGGATTTGAAAAAGGGCTGGGCGCTTATGCCCTTAACGGCATTTAGAGCCGCAAGACGGCGACTTTGGGGAAGATGTGGAAGCGGAGGGTTTGGTGGTCTGCCCTTACAGTGTTTTTTTTTCAGTCTGAGGGGAAAGGTGGCGGGGCCCTTCAAGAGGGGAATTTTTAGTCATTTTGCCAGAAAAGGGGAATTTTTTTAGAAAATGTATAAAATATACTGTTTAAAAATGTAATTAAGAACAAAACTATCAAGCATGTTAATGACATTATTCTTTTGCCAAATCTAAAGAGAAGACTTAGGAATTTAAAATTTTATATAAAAATACCGGTGTCAGGAATATAACTTAGCAGCATTGGTATTAAAACACACGTGAATAATAAGTAAAACTGTGCAGCATTGGTGTTAAAACACACGTGAATAATAAGTTAAACTGGTATTTTCAATTGAAAACATTGTATTAGTATCTTTTTTAGTCTTTGGAACACCGTTTTCACTGAAAAAATAACAAAAATCGGGGTCGCGAAAATGGGTGACAAACGAAAAAATCGGCGATTTTCGGCCGACTATTTCACATGTAAGGTATCAAATTATTGCAAGAAATGATTCTGAAGCGTTTAAATTCATGAAAACATGTTTTTATAACAGTCAGTTTGATCATCTCTTTATTAAATAAATCAAAGATTTTTTTCAACATTTTTAGGGGAATTTTTTGTCAAAAATGGGGAAAAATATATATTGATTTTGGAGGGGAATGGGGCCGAATTTCGGCCCCAAAAAGGCCCCCAAAAAACACTGCCTTAGGACATGTTGAAAATTTATATCCTGAAGAAGGCCTTCAAGAAAACAGGAAACATATACGTACTTTTTATTTGATCCAGTCAATTAATAGGTCTATTCACAGCTTGATATAAAGTGTACAAATAAATAAACACTACCTTCACAACAATTATTGGATATACAGGCAGTGCCGTGGTTTTAAATGTATATATGTCGTTACACATATTGCTTTCTTGCATACCGGATGGGGATATCTGCAGTTTTTACCAGTGCTGGAAAATCTCAACTTACACCCCCACGTGTAAGACGACTTACGTGAATTACTTATGACGTAACGTTATAAACAATGTGACGTCATTTTCCCAAACATAGCATGTAAAGAACGTTTGTTTTTATATTCATATACATCATTTTGATAAGTTTGTTTTTAAATATATATTTCAAAGTGCATGATGGTATGCAAGAAAAAGTTTCTTCCATGGGATACTTGGTTCAGATGGAAATATCCGTCACTTCGGGTAACTGTTTCGCGGGAACTCGGCAGAGCCTCGTTCCCGCCAAAACAGTTACCCTCGGTGACGGATATTTCGATCTGAACCTCGTGCTCATATAAGAGACTAATAATGTCTTACTATACTCAGGAACCTAGAATCAACGTAAAATCTAGGTCCCTGCTATACTATATCACGTTGTGCATATAATGTTTTTCATTCTAATATGCCTATGGTATATTGTATAGTCAATTCGAGTGCTTTAATATGATTAATGCACTCGGAAAAGTAGGCGGAGTTTCAGAAATGGAAGTAGCACCTTCCGGCTTTTCTTATTTACTCCCGTGCAGAAAATAAAATATAGAAACAGAAATAATATCTGTATAAATACATCAGTCGCATGAAAAAGTTTTATTTAAGAACATAAATATTATTTTTGATTGCGTCAAGTTAGCCTTAGAATACCCTCACCTTGTTTTCCTTTAAATAGACCAAGACATTCAGCATTAACAGTCATACAATGTTGTGATTTCGGGAGACAAAACAATGAATGAAAACGTTTACGTCATCACACTGACGTCATTACTCCACGTTAAAACGTTGTACAGTTTAAATTAACGGTAGGCATTTACATCGATTGTCAAACAATTGCTTTGTTCTGAATCTGACGTCTTCTGCATAATGTCACAGACAGGTATTTTTTATATTTTATTTATTAGATGATTAAACTAAAATAGGTATGTATAATACAGTTATGTATGATATCTTGAATAGCTGCCCGAATAGGGGAGTGTATTCCAACAGCCACTATTTATGCTATTTTACACATAACCGCCGTGCTTAAAAAAGGTCCGTAGTAGTTACGATAGTTTTCAAAAATTCGGCTTATAAGAATCGAAATAATCTATGTCTTGGAGTGCTTTATCGAAATTGAAGCATTTCCCGTCGGTAATGTGCCTGTGCAATAATTCACTCGGGCTTCACCCTCGTGAATTATTCCGCCAGGCACATCACCTCCGGGGAATGCTTCAATTTCGATAAAGCACTCCAAGCCATAGATTATTTCTTAATTATGTTAACGTAAAATGGTTTATGAAATAAAAAAATCATTTACACGATGTGGCCTCATGTCTTTAAAAGTCCAGTTTCTAAATTTGCCGTTGATTACCAGTATTTGCGCCGAACAAAATCAAATTATAACGAGCCCTTTTCAGAAAAAATCTGTTTCTAAAATTTCACCAACCCCATTGGTGCCTTATCCCTGAAGAGGTGGATATTTGAAAGAGGAATCATTGAATATTTGAGCCAATTACAATTAAATTTTGATATCCTTTGAACACCTGTAACGAAATAAAACGTATACGCGGGTTAAGACAGGTTTGGCCTTCCATAGAAGTGACAGTGACCGTATGGAACACGTTTTGTCTGTATGAATTTAAAGGCTATGCCGACAGCTCCTGACTGTTGAAAACTCAGACGTCCGAGGCAAATGCTGACACTTTTAGACGACCTTGAAAATGACCTTGGACACAATTTTACCAGCTTTGAAAATTTTCATTTTACCAACGTTCGCGTACAGGCCCCTGTGGGATAGTGTTTTGAGCGCGTGCAAATATTTTTTCACAGACATAAAGCAGACATGTCGTACTCAAACCTAGGTATATTGACATCTTATGAGAACGCTTGAAATTGACCTCCCGTTAGCAAAAAAAAAAAAAAAAAAAAAAAGTCCATGCGCAGGTTAGCAGGCAGGGTGACCCCTGCGCGTGACCTCTGTAGGTGGGCCAATGGAAATTTTACTTTCATGTTACAGCTCAATCTATTTGCTGACGTATACAACACGCGCAGTAAACCGAAAGTAGCCAAAACGTGATGTACAGTGTTTACAAAAACGCATGCATGTCTGTCGAGTGTGTAACAAAATATGCCGGTGTCCAAAGGGTATGGAATGTTTAATGTTTTTATATTGAATGTAGATGAAAATAACTATTTAAAGCCAATAACTCTGGAAATGCTAACCCAATCTTGACAAAAGCTTTGCGTGCGCCGCAACATTATGTTATTGTATACTTATTTTAAGTTTCATGAACTTCTACCTATTGGTTCCTTAGTGACGGACGAACGGACAACGCTAGAAAATATCCCCCGCAAGAGGAAGTCTTCGTTCCTTAGTTTATAGTCTAGTTTATACTAATTTATTTAGCTCGATTGTAAACAAAGCTTGTTTGGCAGACTTCCTAACATCTTCTACCTTATGTCAACCCAAGGGGCATGATCTGAACACACTTGATAGAGGACCGCTAGACAATGACACGCACCGACCACTTTAAGCAGAGTTAAGAAATGAAGGACAAACATTAGGAATAACCTATTTATTGACTGAAAGAATAAGCATGAAGAAATCATTTGATGACATACGACAAAGCATACTCTTACATGTAATAAAACTCTTATATGTTCAAATATCAGAAAGCAAGATGCAATTGTTGCAGTGATTATCTTCCATACATTAGCAGCGGTTGCTTAGAAATATCGCAGAAAAATATTGCACGGATGGACACTCGAACGGACAACGCGACTCCGGGTTACTCCCTCATAAACTTCGTTACTTGGCTATAACACTACATGCAGATATTTAATGAAATGCGTTATTTTACGAACATTCATGTTTAACAGATATATGAAAAAACAATGCATCTTATATTACCTGAAAGAAACATTTTATTGTCCCCCTGTTCTTCAAAATTATCCCGAGCCTATGACAAAATGTCAGAATCGTATTCGGTTTCACTAAATTCAGACATAACGATGACAAGTATTATTGACGGTGTGTAAGCCGGATATCGGCCTCGAACAACGGTCTTTCTGTGTAGGAAAGACCTGTCCACGGGCTTCACGAAACTCCTCGAGCTTTATGCAGCCCGCGCTCGAAATTCTTCATGAACCCCGTGGACACGTCTTTTCTACACAGGAGGTATCCTATATATTTATTTCGATAAGAAATTAAAAGAAATAACGTCTTCAAATTGACTCCATGTATGTTATAAATTTAAAACTTGGCAGACATTATTTTAATTCATTTATTACTGTTAATGAGGTTAAATTTAGAAAAGGGGTAAATTTAATGAAACTTCGGTTGCGAGTAAATATAGTTGTAACCGTAAAATCTACAGTTAATTCAAAATACAGTTGTTACTGTAAATTAAATATGGAAGAACTGCAACTCGAAACCTACCTTTTCAAACTCGAAACTCACTTTTTATAAGAAACTCACCTTTTCTAACTCAAATCTCAAATTACAAACTTAAGAGTCGTTTTTGCTAACTGGAAACTCGCTTTTTGCAACTCGGAACTCACCTCTTCTAAGCCCGAAACTTGCTTTTCCTAACTCACTTCTAGGACATGTACATTGTATGTATAAAAGTCTTCCCCAAACAGAGAACATATTGTTTTTTCCACTTGCCTTCTCTCTGTTCGCCTGTCTGTACTCTTTACCTTGTCTGCTCTTTATCTCCAAAAAACATTTGTTTGATTTTTGCCAAACTTGGCTGGAAGCATCAGTATGAAGTGAAGTTGTGCATATTACAATTTGGAATCATAAGGGGCTATTCATTTCCAAAACTCTTTGTTGGATTTTCATCAAACTTGTTGGGAACATCAGTATTAAGTTTAGTTGAGCATAATACAGTTGGGGGTCCCATAGTCGAAGGTCAAGGGGGCTGAAAGTTAAATATCTTGTCCGCTCTTCATTTCCAAAACCTTGTGTTGGATTTTCATTAATCTTGCTGGGAAGCGTCAGTATACACATAGGAACTGTATTTTGGGGTCATATGGAAAACGGTCACGTCACAGGAGCTTGCAACTTGAAAATATTGTCCGCTCTTCATCTCAAAAACCCCTTGTTGCATTTTTATTGGATCAGTATGAGATGCAGCTGTGTATATAACAGTGTGGGGTCATAAAGTCAAAGGTCAAGGTTATAAAAACATAAAAGTTGAACATCTTGCCCTATGTTCAACTCCAAAACCTCTATTTGATTTTCATTTAACTTGATGGACGTGTAGTTGTGCATATTATTATAATTAGTGGTCCATTTTGCCAGTGAGTTTTTCTTTACCGGGGAGACATTAGTAAAACAATTACAGTTTCGTGCACTGTTACGTGTATTACATTTGTTGTATTTCTTAGGGGCTATAATTTACGGAAACGTATATTGACCCCCTTTATATATATTAATTAAGTTAATAAAAAACATTCTGTTTCTATGTTGAGCCTATAAACTTCACATTATTTACCGATCTGTCTAAGAACGAAGATACAAAGTTCCGACTTACAGTAGCTAATTTGTGTTTAAATTAATAAATAAGTTTTAATCAGCAATTGATACCCTTTTTACCAATTTTATTGTAGTAGATCTACATAGTGTAAAAGCTTTTTGGCTTCTTTATCCAAAGTATAATTTCGGTTGGAATTCTAGACGTCAAAGAATTATACGATGTCATGTTACGATAATTTTGGAGAGTTATTAATAAACATTTTTTTCAGATGGTGACATAAAAACATTTTTAAAGAAAATATATATAAAAGATCATGTACATGTACATTTTTGTCTAGACGAAAATTCTTGTATTCATACAGCTGATAAGAAAATAATTTAAAGAAATCTATGAGCTAATATTAGTAGCATGTATCTACAATTCAGAGATTTGATGCATACACATACATAATGTGTTGTTTAAACAAGTAAAATATTTACGTTTTTCTAATATGTTTGAGCGTGATTTTATGGAAGTTAGTATTTATGAAATTCGAAGGTTAAGATAATCTTTCCCTCTCACAAAAGCTGAGCTGTTTTATTACCGTAATTCGCCAAATGTTTTAGGAAATTGTTGTAAATTCTATAAAATTAATGAATACTGTTTCTTTTAGTATGCTTGCTGTATTTTCTACAATTCATTCTTTACAAATATTAATATTTGTTAATGACATGTTACATTTTAGCATTCTTTATTTTATCTTTACTTGTATTGTATGCAATCGTGACTGGCTTTCAACGAATAAATACGTAACCATCTTGAGAATAATCTAGCAGTATTCCCGTACTACTGAAAAATGCTTTATAAAGGGCTTAATAGCATTTAATTGTTAGCATTCAGTTAACTCAAGTGATAAAAAAAGATAAAATGACAACCGAAACAAGTAGTTTGTTTATGTTAGTTTATATAAACAACAATGATATAAAAGCAACATATCTGAAAGATAATCAAAATATAATTATATAACTTATTAAAACATGAGTATTGAAAAGCACATACATATTCAGTATAATTCTGTATATCACAACTAAGAAATCACCAGATAATCGGTTTTTATAGCAGACAATCAAATACTCAATATCCAATTTTAATTTAGCATTATCAATCATTTTTCTTGACATGGTTCTACAAAACCTGCAGCGAAATCCTTCCATCAAAAGGGACAAAAGTAATAAAAACAACCGGATCTTGATTAAACAACAATAAAAAAAATCGGATGAGCTGTCTACTTTCCTGTGAATCTCCAATGATTTACTCAAACGAATTCGGTGAATGACGTCAACATAGTATAAAGCTCATTCAGTGTCAATACTTAAGAAAATAAAGCATGCTCTTGAAACATCAATAAAATACCTAATTTTAAAAGAAAGGTTTTGCTTCCATCCTTAATTTGAAAATAAAACAGGGAATGCAGAATTCATTTACAATCGTAGATCAAGTATTTAAGCTTTGGTGATTTAGTCTAGAGAGAAAGAAACGGTTAAAGTAAAAAAGCGTTCATAACTTTATAAATGAGAATATGTAAGTCGCTTATGTGAAACAAGCTAGCCACTGTTCACCCATGATAATCAGAAATCTCTTGAAATTACACATCAAAGAGCATTGTAAAAATATGTTCATACAGTGTATATCATCTATATATGAAACTATCCATTTATCTCAAATCATCACTATTTATAAACTGTACATACAGCATAGCACATACAGCATAGCACATACATAATTACATATATAGGTTCAGTATAACACTAAATTATTACAAAATGTTACTTTTAATTGCTATAATTTGTAATTTGACAAGATGCCTTTATTTTATGTGTCTGTCTGTAGCTCCTGAACCACAAAGTGCATTTCAAATGGCCAAAAGAAAACCTGTTAATTTCCGAAACGTGTTCTTGTTTTCATTCTCCATTTTTAAGGCCCGTTTCAACAGTTTTTCAGTTATTAACATGTGGGTAGTTTGCCTCACCATCGTTCTTTGGAAGGACACGAACTAAACTTCTAACCTCTTCAAGGAATTGCAAAATTTCTCATCGTGACAAAGAAAAAGTTATATAGCGGAGCTAAACCGCATGACCATCAATCAGTGAGAGGGCAAGTGACCTAAACAACACGACCACATAGACAGGTCATTTATCAAACTGCATGGGTGTATGACAAAAATGCAAGACACAACATTAACATTTTTTAAGCTTACGGTAATTACAGATACAGGAAACTGAATTCTCTCAGTAGATGATTGCTAAAAGATATATATTAAACCTGAGTTTATAAGGTAATAATCAT
Organism: Saxidomus purpurata; assembly: GCA_022818135.1. NCBI lineage: Eukaryota > Metazoa > Mollusca > Bivalvia > Venerida > Veneridae > Saxidomus > Saxidomus purpurata. Next base: position 37,402,340 of record JAFMSR010000011.1, read on the forward strand.
TGCATTCAAAAGGAACACAAATGTGGTAAAAAAAAAGTGAAAAGGAAATCTTATTGTATTATTCTAACATGACTCACTTTGTCTCTATATACAAAGAGTTAACAAATATGTTATATTAAACCATGAACAATGCGGGAACTGATATGCTGAAACATGACGTCATATTGCGCCGCATGACGTTAAATTAGCGTTCGCATAGAAAATAACGCTTTGACGTAACGTCCGATGTTGCGGGTTTTTGGCAATTTCTAGCGTAAACATGATTCATTCTGACTGCATAGTAGTAAATTTTAAGAAAAATATGTGAAGCCGTATATAAAAATAAAGGAAAAAGTTTATTGGACATTACTATGTAACAGAAATTACTTTTAAGCCTTCAATTTAAGTGAAGCGATATCAAACACACTGAGAACGACGTTAATTTATGCGCGTCACGTGTAACAAAAATACTTGATCCGCATGACTTCTACTTAAAAACGAAATATGAAAATTACGTCAAACTTTTCTAATTTTGCGTATACGATATGTTAAATGTCGCCGAAAGTTGCCATTAAAATCTAAAACATTTCAAACGGCTCCTTCGAGCAAACATGTATAAAACTTCTGTCAGGAAGAAAGTGTCACATCTTTTGAACAGATGTATTTTCATTTTGTTCAAATGAATGCAAAATAAAGAAAATTAACGAAATTTATAAAAAAATAAGTATAGAAATGCGTTTTTAATGTAGATTAATAAAATAATTTTACTTTTTCGAATATATCTGAATAAAACGGCTAAAATTACATTTATGATTGTCTAGCGAAAATGTCCACATACAGAAAAATGTAAGAAAATCTGTAAATATACTCAAAAAAAACTGTTATTATAATTCAGCCGATGATTTATCGTAAATTTCTTCATCGTATAAAAAATGTGTATGCCTGCTCAGTCTAACAAAATCATACTTTTATACAAAATAAGGCTTGTCTAGCGAAAATGTCCTCCGACGTCAAAATCATTAAGATGCGACGTTGCTCAGCCCCCGAATTACGGTAATGTTGCCAGTTATTGTCAAATGGAGAAACGCAAACGTTATATTTTTCAAAATGTTGTTCATATATCAGTATTTTAATGCATATTTATTCATATTCTAAAACGTTCTATCGATTCGAAGGTTAAAACACTCACTGTGTCAGTAGATTAAGTTATATGTCTTTGTGTGTAGCGGTTTAAGCTAAATTCAACATTTTAATGTAATAAACGGTAAATGTTTCACAAAAATACTGTGATAATGAAATTGCTTGTATTTACAAAATGAGTCTTTCCTCTTTTTCAAATGGTATTAATTTTATATGCAATTTAGAAAGATGGCAATTATTCAATGTTTGACGTCGTGTTACATAACGTCTCGCAACATTGGACGTTACGTCTTTGTATTTATTCACCTTTTGTAATATATGGTCATATTAGAATCGAAATAGCTTCCTTTGCAGCATTGTTATCGTTTGATAAACAATAATTTAACTGATGCGCAGTTATTGACCACTCACGCATCCGGCCTTCGTGGCTAGTTCCTGTGTATCAGTACTCCAAACCATTATTAAACGATGAACACCGCTGGAACGGCTGTTATTTAATAATTATAATTTTGAAGGACCCGCTTCATTTCAATACATAGTATAAAGGGACTTAAAAACAACTGCGGTGTCCTTAACATGAACTGAATTTACAAACACGTGTACAACACGTATAACCTAGCATACCCTGGAGACAATATTCTTCAAATATTTTGGTTGAGAGTCGCAAGGGATTGAGACAGTTCAATGATTTGAAAATCTGACAAATGACTTCGGAAGGAAAAACTTTTGAGGATAAATTTGTATACTGTCATTATAAGTTGACGAGTCACGTCATCTGGGGATTTCTATATAGATATATAAAAAGAATCACGCCATCTCGTAACCATGTGTTTTGGCAAATAGGTTATATAACTATTTTACCATTTTGAGAAAGACCGAACCGTTGATAATTTTTGTTAGCATATTTCAAACTGGAAGAAAGACTACGAACAGTTAAAATGTTTGTAGCGGTTTTCCATTAAAACTGTTATGCTCCCTGCTCACAAATCCATTTTATGATGTTACACTTTCATACGATGGAGGTGAAGCTGTATCATTCCATGTTGGTGCTGAAATACAAGCAAAAATAATTATCAGTGAACGTTATTAAAATACCCAACGGAATATAGCCATACGGTAGTGAGCGTCAATGTTGGATCACGAGTTCATGAAATTGTCTTCATGCGATGAACATTTTACAAAGACGTCAAACGGCCCATGAAATATGATGCAGACACGAAAAGCAAATTATAGAGCGGCCTGCATACAGCGTTCACAAGTTTCACGTTGTCATAGTTTTGAACATCACGTGACTCAGTTTTAAACCTCACTCAGAGAGCATCAAAGAACTTCCGTGTGAAGTTGCTGAAGCAACACCCTATAGGGAACACAAGTACCACATTCCATTGGGGTGTCCTGTTAAGAAGTTACCATCTATAACTACACTCTTTGGAGAATAGTTTTATCCTCTGAAGACGTACTTTATTAATCAACACAAACTGACTTAAACTTTTGTTACGTCGCAGGTCTTCATGCCTGAATGTATATAAACAAAAATAGTGGCTACGTCATTAAAAACGTGATTTATTTAGAAACTGTATTGTATCACTGAGACTAAATCGGTCACCACATAAACTTCTTGCTACCGTCTCATTTACATTTACCATTACAATTACAATGTTCCAGAAACCAAAAAACACGTCCCAGAAAAAATACGTCCCAGAAAAAACCCATGCCTTAGCCATATATTATAACTTACCGATGAAACAACAATTCTAGTACACCACAAAGAGTAATTAAACCTTGAAATTTGAGAACTATTTATTGAGCACAAATATATATAGGATTTCCGTGAAAGGGTCCTCGATCTGCGTATGCATTACAGATACAGCGGGTTCAAACCACCTCCCTTGTTGAGTATTGAACCAAATCCACATATTTGCAACTTACTATTTTTCACATCACAATGTTAATTATATATCAACAAAGTTTCAATTTGAAAGTAAATGAGAAAACATAATATAAAATTCACATTGATAACTGCCCTAAAGGTTAAAATGGGACTCTGTACGTAGATAATATCGAAATATTTTTGCGCAGATGAGCTTTCAGGTGATCGACAAAATAGTTATAGTAAAATGTTTTACTACCTGAAGGTGCAGGTTGTTGATAAGGCTGGTTAGGCAGTAACGGACTGCTGCTCTGTTGAGATGTCACTGGATAAGCACTTTGCATAGGATGACATTGGTAATTTCCTTGACCTGTTTGTTGTTGGAGGGGCTGATACTGAGGTTGATATTGAGGTTGATACTGAGGTTGCATAGGAGCTGTACCTGAATAAAAGCGATACGAATTCCACAGAAATTTGAATTTTCTTAAAGTATTAGCACACCAGTATATGAACATAAAATATCAACATCAGGTGGTACTGTCCGCGCATGTAATTTCGGCTACATCAGCGAAATGCACATCCTAAAACTTAATGAAATCTGAATTTATAGACTATGATCTGAACCATTTAGCAGAAATATACATACATGTAATTATATGTACCTAAATAAATATTCAACAAAATATGTACCGTCGGTAAAATAACTAATAACCAGGAAAATCCACATCAAAATGCTTTTACTGTCTAACTACGAAATCAAATTTAAGTAAACGTTTTTTTTTATATTAAATTGACCTCATTGTTAAAAGTTTTATTGACGGGTCCCCGGATCGTTTTGATGAAATTAAACCACTAATATTTCTAACGCGAAACTTGATAAAAAGAAGAAGAAGAGGGTCAAAATGGCCATATGTCGCTCGTCTGGCTACATTTGGCTATAATACAAGGTCTTCAATAGCAGAAAGGGTCAATTCTGAACTGGGGATTGTGATTTGAAGAATCTTCATATAGGTCCACTGCATTATGCAAAATTCCAAATACCTAAGCTCTGGGCCTAGTAGTTCTAGACAAGAAGATTTTTAGAATTTCCCTCATAAGCACAATTGAAATAAAGTGACCCCCGGGCGGGACCAATTAAGACACAGGGGTTATGATTGAACAATTTTGGTAGTGGTCCATTAGACAATGCTTCTTGCAAAATATCTAAGCTCTTGGCCGTCCTGTTCTTGAAAAGAAGATTTTTAAACTGTTTTCTTTCCCTTGCCATGGTAACTAGAGTTTTGCACGGAATGGAATTATTTGAAAAACTATAATAGAGCTTAATGCAAGAAACATTCCTGATAAGTTTCATCAACATAGGCCCAGCGGTTTCAGAGGAGATGTCTTTTGAAGGAAAATGTGAACGGACGCCGTACGACGGACGGTGAGCGATCCAAATGCTCACACTGTCACTGTATGCCAGGTGAGCTAAAACGTTGTATAATCCTTTTATGATAACTTGATAGCGCGTCATAGGATTAGGTTCAACTTGACAGGTAAATCAGGTATAACGGTTATCTCAGTACTTGTTATGGAGAATATTACATAAATAGTTAACAAATGGCAGGAAAATAATAATTGTCTGAATAGCTCAATTGGTTAGTGCGTAGACAATTTGATCGTATTGTTTTGACGGTTCAGGTTCGAATCCAAGTGAATTTAATTTTTCATGAATCTTTTTTTTCTTTTCTTCTTTTTTGGATACTTTTTCATTATTGTTCTATTATCTGAACTTGATAATGGTTTTACAGTCATTATCATACGGAACAACGTTTCTTTTCGAGATTTCCAAAGAATTTATATCGGTCGCCATTGCAAATGAAATTATTCTAAACTTCTTTAGCAAACATGAAATTAAATACACGAGAATATCATGTCTAATATGTAAACTTTTCGTCAATTCAGAACTCGTTTAGCCAGATTTTATATGTAGATAGTTCATACCCTATATGAATTAATTTTAATGCATTGCTCGCGTTCGTATTTAAAACTTTACGAGAACAGATGTTAATATTTCCACGAAATGTGTTAACTCTTGATAATCAAAGAATTTAAACGAGATTTATAAAAAAAGAGAAAAGAAAGAAACCCTTACATTCTGGGATTCGAACCAACGGCCTTGTCATAAGAAGATGCAATTTCACTGCCGTTACCACTAAGCCAACGACTAGTTTTATTTATCTATGTGAACAACTAATACTTTTTATATTGACAAAAAGCTGTCTTACCTGTTTAGGTGCTTTCAAAATACCAGCAAAGTAAACATCATGTGACGCAACTTTCAAGTTATCATAAAAGGACTATAAAAATCCTGGATGTTGGACTCTGAACAAGACATCAAGACATATAAGAAATACTAGTCTTGTAAGTTACACAAAAGCTAGAACTTCTGATTATTGTTTGTATATGATGTATGGCCTTGTTCCAAGAAACGCAAACTTAGACGTTGTTATTTACTGACAAGTTTCTGTCGACTGACACACTGTAAAAATAAAGTAGCAGGAAGAAGCTCCAGTCTTACTTTCATACACCGTTACCTTACCGGTTTGACAATTCAGCTCTCCGGTGGTAGTCTGATAAACATACGGCCTTCCAAATGTCGTTGCTCGCAGTGTACGTTGCCGTTTTGCTACCAAACATGCCACTAGACTGATAATTATTATTAGAGCTATAATGGGAACAATAACCGAGACGATGACAATGGGTGTTGTACTGGTCTCGGTAGTTGAAGAAGTCGTCCAGTCATATTTTTGCACTGTAATATTTAGAATTTATTAACTACATCCCCATATCACAGCAGTATGCAAACACTCGCGAATGTATGAATTACCCGTATATTGACATGTGTGACGTATAAAACCAAGCAAAGTCTACGTTTACTGGTCAGTATTTACATGCGCGTGAAAGCGTCCTTAATAAAAAGTATGTTTCAGACGCTAACTGTTGGTTTAACCCCACAATAAATGACCTGCATAATCAAATACACGTTTGACAAAATATGCCACACTTTATGTATATACAGACCTAAAGCGTTCCATAGTATTTGTAATAAATAAAAAAGCATAAATGCTGAATAATGAACCCAATACACCTATAACCCCGGTGAGGTATGTAGTACAAATTTGTACAGTTTGGCTCTAATTGTAAATAGTGACTTTTGTACTTACATTGTATTTAGAATTAAAGAAACAAAGGTCGTCTCATTCCTTTTCAATAAATACATACATGTTTACTCACAATACTTTAGGTATACATGTAGTTTAACATCGTCTTCATAGCTTCTTTCGCTTGTCCGGAACACAATGTACACATCTAAGGTCCTCGCACTGCCACACCATTCATCAAAACATTGCCACATGTAAATCTCATCTGTATAATATATGAGACTTATGAAGGATTTTGTCTTACAATCTTATTCATTTTCACAGTGTATTTAAACAGGTTCAATACTTTAACATAACTCAAAACATAGAATGCCAAGAAAAACAGGTTCTTGGTTGTATGACCCTCTAATTATCCATTACTATTTACCTAACTGGCCTATTATGAATTTCTTTTTCAAGTCACATTTCAAATAATTGTGTCAGTAAGACTGCGTTTTATTAAATGAACTTAGAAATTAGATCAACGACATATATACAAGTCAGACACAAAAGCAACTATATTAAATTGAAAACAATAAAAATTATATAGCCATAATAATAAGGGATCGTTTACCCGCAACATTGAGAGAAGGCACCAAACCCTGGCGTTCTATATATCTACTATAATAATAATAATAATAATAATAAATTCTTTATTTAAAGAAGGTAACACATACAGAAATATGAACAAATATTCATATGACTAAGTTTAAACATGGCCTTCTGAAAATGAAAACATGAAAAGGACATAAACAAAACCTAAATTTCAACTATAAACAACTCAGTTATACATACTACTTATAAATGACAATCACTCAATAATTCATAGCAAACATTTCAAGACATTTGAATTCCATATACAGTCAAACCTATGTTAAAGACCGCTAATACTAAAACAAATCAGGAGGGAAAGAGAAGAAGTAATTTAAGAACTTATGTAAAGGTATTTATGATGACCATAATCATACATGCTAATCAATTTCCAGCGTGTGGCATTTGTTCACAAGTTTGACTGTAAATAAAGAACATTCATACATCATTTTTCACACGATACACATACGTGCTGTAGCGTGTTATATTTCATCAATAAATGTTTTTTCAATGATTTTTTGAATGAATTCAATGATTGACTGAAACGAATATCTATTGGTATATTGTTCCAAGTGTGAGCAGATATATTAGTAAAAGAATGTTTCATGTACATAGTGCGTTGTTTTGGTATCACAATATTAGTGTTGCTTACTGATCGAAGACATATGATTTATTACTGGAAAAGTTAAGTAACTCAAGTATGTATTCTGGAGCAAGATTATGTCGAGCTTTTGTAAACAAGAACAGCCGTATGATATAAGCATCTATCAGAAAAAGTCGCCATTTTAATTCATTAAGCAAAGGTGTGCTACAGGTACGCGAAGGTTTTCGTTTAATCAGTCTTGCGACTCTTGCTTGTAACTTGGACATAGTATTTAAACACCGTGTTCCGGTTCCCCATATAGTACAACAATAGTCCATAGATGATAAAATGTACGCTTGTAGAACATAATTTTCATGTCATCGGTTAAGTAATTAGAAATTCGTTTCATAAGGGCAATTTTAGAATTGATTTTTGGAGGATACTTTTGGAAAGCTGTACATTCCAAGATAAAGTATTATCTACATAAATACCCAGCATCTTATGAACACTAACGTTTTGCAAAAGTGTATTATTAATTGTCAACTTTAAATGTAAATCCTTATTAGTTCTGTGCTTACGGCCGGTCGTTAAAATCATACATTTTGTTTTTGTAGGATGTATTGACATGTTGTTTAAATGACACCACTTTTATTATGTTATTCAAATTTCTTTGAAGTTTACATTGTACAATTTGAATATCGCGATCTGATTCATGAAGAGTAGAGTCGTCAGCATATAAATCAATATTGTTTGATGATGTTTCAAAAGCAATGTCATTTATGTATAATAAAAATAGTAACGGCCCAAGTATAGAGCCCTGGGGAACCCCTGAAGTAACTTGCAGTGCATTTGAAGTTATATTACCCGATTTAATAATCTGACTCCTATTAGACAGATAAGATGCAAATAATTTAATGGTGTTGGGAGAAAAGTGGTATAACTTGAGTTTGTGTAAAAGAATGTTATGATCTACCAAGTCGAATGCCTTTCGTAAACCAGAAAAACTGCCCCTATATATTTCCCAGAGTCAATGTCGTTTAGCCACGTATCAATGAGGTGAATTAATGCTGTTTGACATGAATGTTGTTGTCGGAATCCCGATTGCGCACGGTGTAAAATTTTCGTATTTTGAAAAAAGTTCTGTAGCTGAGTAGCAATGTGTCTTTCGAAAATTTTAGAAATGGTAGACAAAATTGATATTGGACGATAGTTATTCGGATCTTGTCTGTTACCAGATTTGAAAATTGGGATAACATATGCCTCTTTTAAGTTTGTCTGGAAAAACACCCTTATCTATACTCTGATTAATGATGTGGGCAATTGCAGATGATATGTAATCACCACAAGATTGTAAAATTCGTGGACCTATACCGTCCAATCCTGTTGATTTGTTTGGATTTAATTTATCAATAATTTGCTTTACTTCAAATGCAGAGACAAATTTTACTTCAAATAACATGTGTTTCAATTTACTTTCAAGTATTTTCTGAAGACTAAAAAGTTTTCTTTAACAAAAGATGTCTTTTTCAATAATATTTGATATATTTATAAAATGTTCATTTAAGGCATTTAGAATGTTGTACTGGTCTTCTATTATTTCGTTTTGATACAAAAGTCTTGCTGGTATTTGATTTTCTTTTATCAGAGATTTTGTTTCCTGAAAGGCATCGGATATTATTCCATAAAGAACTGACTGATTTATTTTTCAAAATAGCTTCATTGTAAAAATTCTTTTTGCTTTTCTTAATTAAAGTTATAACCTTATTTCTTTGCATTTTGAACTCATTAAATTTCTTGTCTCTATGAAGCTTATTTCGCTTGCACATGGCCGACTTTATTTCTTCCGTAAACCATTCTGGTTGTGTGTCCCGTTTGACCCTTTTTCTCTTTAACAGGGGGCATGTTTATACAACACGTTATTAATAATTGCGTAGAATATATGTAAGGATATATTTGGCTCATGGTATGTTTCTACAATGTCAATATCAGCATTCATTAAATCGTTTTGAAACTCGGATTCGTTAAAATTCTTAAAAGATCTATATCTTATTGTTTTATGAGATGAGTGTGTATATCTTACCCCTGTCATTGAGCGAGTAAAACAAACCGGAAAGTGATCACTAATACTGTAAAATGGAACACTTACTTCAACAATACGGTCTGGCATATTTGAATAAATATGGTCAATAATAGAGGAACTGATTTTATTAATTCTTGTCGGGGTACGAACCATTTGTGTTAATCCAAATTTTAATATGAGGTTATTCCACTTTTGTATTTTTAAAACATTTGTCTTCAGTGATATAATTAATATTGATATCTCCAAGAACATGTAATTCATAATTTAATGCATCCATTTGGTCAAGTAATATTTCATATGTATCAATCCAAGACTGTTTAGAATCGGGGGTCTGTATACAAAATTTAATGAAATCGGTTTACAATGAGGAAAATTTATCTGAACACATATTGATTCAATATCAGCATGTTCTAGGTCATTACGACGTGTGTAAGGGATTTTATTGGATAGATACACAATAATACCACCACCTTTTTTTACTTTTTTCGATCTTTTTCTTTCAAACGTAAAGTTGCTAATCTTTAACTGATTATCATCAATATTTTCGGTTAGGAATGTTTCACAAATCCCAAGTATACTTGAAGAATTGCACAATGACAAATGGTACTTTTATTTCGTCTAATTTGGGCATTACGTGCTGAATATTTAAGTTTGCTATATGCAGCCCTTTTCTTTTTTAAATACAAAGGAAAATTCGCCTAGTTCGCTTTTTAAATGTAGCACCAATCTCGCTATCAGCTTTTTTTAGTTTTTGAGTACGAATTGCAATGAGAAAGGTGTGTCATATTTTGAAGTCTGCATTAATCTCGATAGATTTTACGTACTTTTCAGCGTGAAACTTTCCGGTGTTTTTACAACTAATAACGTTATTATCTGATATGGATGTAGCATTATTTGGAAAAGTTTCCTGATCCAGCAATAATACATAATCACACTTACATGTTAATTTCCTGCAGTTATCACACAAATTGCTTAACACATCATATTTATTTATGAGAGTTAGTGAGTGACTGTCTACGTTTCCCTAAATACGACGTCTGCAGTCTATTGTTATATGGTTTGTCATCCCGCAATTACGACAGAAACGACCTCCTCTTCCTCGACCGGAAGTACCATATTCCTGATTTCTGGTATAACCTCCTCTTCCTCGACCGGAAGTACCATATTCCTGAATTCTGGTATAACCTCCTCTTCCTCGATTAGAAGAATCATATTCCTGATTTCTGGTATAATCTCGTCTTCCTCGACCGGAAGTACCATATTCCCGATTTCCGGTATAACCTCGTCTTCCTCGACCTTGTATAGGCATTGTCAAAGTGAAAAAAACAAACTCATTTACTGATATATATGGTAACTTTTACACTACACTAATACTGCTCTATCTAATATAATCAGGAAGTATTTATAACATATTTGAAGCGGTTTGTTTGCAGTAACCCAGGATTTTGTTTTCATAATTTATGCGATTTCCAATATCGTCTACATCGCTGAGGTGACCATTGTTTTCACATTAGTCTTTCTTCATTATTTAATTTAGTATGCTGAAAACTAAAGCGACAGGGATACAACTTTGAACAATCTTGTCTCAACTACAATGACAAATTCCTCCAAATTAACACTATAATTTCAACGATCCATAAGCCGCCATGACTTTCCGCTTCAGCAGGAACCGTCTATAACCTGGTTTCAGCTGCATTGTTTTTACGTTTTGTATATTCATATTCAACAAGAGCAACGGCAGCCCATCGGATAGCTCGAATTGTTTATGACGTAATGGCGAATTGTTCGATTTATTACCGTTGTTCGAAACATAATAAATTAAATCGAAAAGTCATAACGGACTGTTACTGTAATTTTGAAGAATTGGTGGTTGTTGTAAAGATCAGATACATGTAAGTTACAGTCAACAACTAAGCGTTCCTGTTCCATTAGTTTTCCACGAAATTGGTAAAGTACTGAGAATTGGGAGAAATCCATTTTTAATAAGAGGACCCAGGTCACATCAGCGATGTAGACTAAATCGACAACCATGGATCTTTTTATCAAATTCCAGCAAACAAGATGCTAATATCACCTTGCAGTATATATGGGTCCTAATATATACATGTATTAGGACCCAGAGTACATGCAGTAAACGTACAATTATTGCACATCTCATGAAAAGTCTTCTTGTCAGAATCGTTACCAGTCCGGACATTAACATTATATTTATAATGCTGATATAGTACTTCTAACTCAAAAGAAATACAACAAAAGTTAAACGCTAAAAAATCCTTACCTTCGGTCCCACATAGTGTGAAATAGAATGTGTAAAGTATTCTACTTTCGTGGAGCAGTCAAGTTTTAAGGCTGATGGTTTTACACAAGTTGTCTTGTCGAAAGCGTCCCGATTTGTAAATCCGATATAACATTCCTCTGTATCTAAGTGTGCACCTTTATAAGTCACATACGCTTCATGGATATTCTTCATATCATAGTAATTCTTGCAAGCATTTGAATCAACTGTTAAATCTAGTCCTGTAAAATGGAAGAAGATTTCTTATTTAGTTGGTTTTATTAAAGTAACAAGAAAGTCAAGAATGTTTTGGTGATGCAACAGTGTGCTATAAGAATGAAGATGGGGAGTTCATAATGTGCTAATTGTTTTTCTGTTAACACGATACACTAGGTTGGTACCAATGAAATCCATAAACAAATACGGTTAGCATGGTAAGTACGTAATCTAAATTGCAGATTTGCAATCACTACTTCGAGTTACAGAAACCTAAAGCTAAACATAATCCACCATAATAACGCGAGTTTAAAATGTATCACAAACTAATTTAGATATATATTGAAACAATTCAAAAGTCCATTTGTCTATTAAATAAGTAAGACTTACGAGCCCTGACTAACTCCCACAAACAGACAAGCGGCATAAGATGTATCAACAAGAGCACCGCAAAGCGCAGCAATATACGCCCGAAGTGTTGTATCAGAGAATGGGAGCAAAATTTAGGCTGTTGAAGCCCAACGGACAGGAACAAGAATAAAAAATTGAAGTTATATAAAAAAATCTAAGTCCCCAACCAGAAAATCCTAACCAGGTACAAAAATGTCAAAAAACACCAAAAAATTGGAGGTACCATTCATATTTGTACCACAGAAAAGTGGTTTCAGTTTTTCCGTACTGCCAATAATAAAAAAGTTACAAAATATGCTATTGATAGTAACATAAAAGGGAAGTAATTCAATAAAAAATTAAGCAAACAAAATAGGATCTCCCAAATAAAAACAAGAGCACTGTAATCAAGAGCAAATGCAGAGCAATATCCACACAGTTATATGACGCTTGAACCCTAAGTGTGACCTTGACCTTGAAGTGAGCCATCCGGAACATGGCTTCTGCACATCGTCTCAATGTGGTAAACAACGGGGTTCAAGAGTTACAGAGCGGAAGGGAAAAAAAGTCATATGACCTTTGAACCCCTAAGTTTGACATTGACCTTGAATCCAGCCATCCGGAACATTGCTTCTGCACGTCGTCTCAGTCTGGTTAACATTTGTGTCAGGTTTCTTCGAAATCCTTCAAGGGGTTCAAGAGTTACAGAGCGGAAGGGAAACAAAATCATATGACCTTTGACCCCTAAGTATGACATTGACCTTGAATCCAGCCATCCGGAACATTGCTTCTGCACGTCGTCTCAGTCTGGTTAACATTTGTGTCAGGTTTCTTCGAAATCCTTCAAGGGGGTTCAAGAGTTACAGAGCGGAAGGGAAACAAAATCATATGACATTTGACCCCTAAGTATGACCTTGACCTTGAATCCAGCCATCCGAAACATTGCTTCTGCACGTCGTCTCAGTCTGGTTAACATTTGTGTCAGGTTTCTTCGAAATCCTTCAAGGGGTTCAAGAGTTACAGAGCGGAAGGGAAACAAAATCATATGACCTTTGACCCCTAAGTATGACATTGACCTTGAATCCAGCCATCCGGAACATTGCTTCTGCACGTCGTCTCAGTCTGGTTAACATTTGTGTCAGGTTTCTTCGAAATCCTTCAAGGGGTTCAAGAGTTACAGAGCGGAAGGGAAACAAAATCATATGACCTTTGACCGCTAAGTATGACCTTGACCTTGAATCCAGCCATCCGGAACATTGCTTCTGCACGTCGTCTCAGTCTGGTTAACATTTGTGTCAGGTTTCTTCGAAATCCTTTAAGGGGTTCAACAGTTAGAGAGCGGAAGGGAAATTGCTAACGGACAGACGGACACCGAGGCGATAACATAATACGTCCCTTCGGGCGTAAAATAAATGCTTAATACTCATCATGGACAGAGTAACACTGGCATCGATTCTAACTTATAATACAAATCTGGTATTTATCTCTAATATCCTGGAAGGCAAAAAATATTGGCATTTAGGCACAATGTGAAATGAACAAATAGAAACAAGAGCTGCCCCTCACAAGTGACGAATGCCCCCGAAAGAGGTGCCTCACAGTCTGTGTCCTCTCCATGTGCTCAAAAAATGTGCTATGTAATTTTAAAATCCTTCCATGCATGACAGAGTAACCATGCATACAGTATTCCATTACTTTAAACACTAAGTGTGACCTTGACCTTTGAGGTAGGGACTTGGGTCTTGCACGCGACACATCCGCTTGATGTGCTAGACATTTGTGCCAAGTTATTTTAAAATCCTTCAAAGCATGATAAAGTTATAGTCCGGACACAAATGTATGCATATATTCAGAATCCATTACCTATAAACTCTAAGTGTGACCTTGACCTTTGTGGTAGGGATGTGGGTCTTGCACGCGAATTTGTAAGTGGGGACGCACAGACAGACGGACGGACAGACGGACGGTGCGATTTTAATATGCCACCCTTCGGGGGCATAAAAATGCTGATTACTTGATAAGCCAGTACAATAATTTGAATTGCCTAGAATTAAATTGAAGTTGTGGTGTTCAAGTGTTCATGGGTAAGTGGTTTTGAATTATAACTAACTATATAAACTGAACTAAAACGATTTAAAATACATTTTCGATTACTGTTTTACAGCCACCTGTAAACAAACATTTAGATGATAGATCGAACCATGAAAATAAACTCGGTCAGTTTATATTAAACTTGTTTGTAAACTTGTTCATATTCTACGATCACGTTAAAAATGATAAATTTTAGATAACACTTGTGTGTTCATGAATCTGTGATTGTAAAGTACCCCCAGACATCACTGCGTCTAAAATCTACAAAGAATCAGAAAGTTTAGGCTAACCTCCGTTCGTCGACCTTGAATCTAGGTTAGATTTAGCTAGGTCATCATTTTAACGAGTGAAAAAGCAGACCTTTTACAATGACACCAAGTTCATATTTCCGTAAAACGATAAAGTTAAAAGCAGACACTTTCAACACGAGAACGAATAGAGTACAGCAATAAGTTTTGTTCATAGGCACTTGGTTTTGTTTAATCCAGATTGCGTGCAAATGGCACAAACGATATAAGGGAAGCTACTCATGTTTTCTTTATATTTAAACGCCATACGTTCTACGTAAATTATTAGATTATGTAAGACTTTATTATGACATAAGAGAAATAATGTATCGTGTTAATTATCTCCCCGCCGAAGACAATAAGAGGTAGCGCAGTGCTCAAGAACCATAACTCTACCCTGCCTAATTTTTAAATTATTCCCCTTTGTTACATTTTCTTGAATTTTTGGCCGGAGCATAACTTCAAAAGTACTGAAGGGAACTACTTGAAATTTAATGCAGTGATAGAGTACAATGAAGGGAAGTGCAATGCCCAAGAAGCATAACTATTGTTCCTATTTTTTTAGATACTCTCCTTTGTTACATTTTCTTGATTTTTCTTGTCCGGAGCATAACTCCAAAATACTGAAGGTAATTACTTGAAACCTAATACAGTGATAAAGTACAATGAGGGGAATGTGCAGTGCCCAAGAACCATAACTCTGTTCTGCCTTATCTTTTAATTACACCCCTTTGTTACATTTTCTTGCTTTTTCTTGTCCGGAGCATAACTCCAAAAGTACTGAAGAGAATAACTTGAAACGTAATACAGTGATAATGTACAATAATGGGAAGTACATGCCCAAGAATCACAACTCCAGCTTGTCTAATTATACCCCGGCAAATACTAATATTTTATTAAATTAGAAACTATACCATATCCATGCCTCTCACTTCAAATTTCGTGGTCATATAAAGAGCACTTGGCGCGGGATGGCCATACCTAACATGGCTCTTGTTAATAAAATATCTCTGCGTCTATTGAATATTTCTAAATTTTGAATTCTTTTTCAATTTTTTTTAGTGTTTTTATATATTAAGTATGATGTCTGAACGAAATACATCAACTTTACGTAGTAGCAATTTTCTGAATTCACTGGTATTTAATGTCTTGGGCTACCGAGTTCGACTCACGGAACCCATTTTCTTGTTGAGACAGCTGTAGAAATTAATTCATTGTTTATAACCCAAACAATTTATTTTGAAAATTGATTATAATTCACTTCTTAACGGCGACATTACGAAATTGAAACAATCCGATGGAACATTGCATTTTGCAATCAATATGATTTGTAAAGAATGGTAAAATGTTAGCATGACAATGCGGGGTCTCATTTATAAACTATCTTTGTATCGAGAACCGTAAAGTACAGCATTTGTGCCAAAAAGAACATTGTAACTTTACAAGGGTTTTCGATTTCCCTTGAACAAATCAATAAAAGTCCCGGGTTAAGTCATTTAATTTTGTGGTTTTTGAAACCCTATCAAGGCCCTACATTACGTTTTGGCCCTATCCATAATTGTTCTAGTAGTTTAAATTTTCAGATGTTTCGCACAACCAGGAAACCTGCCTCATTGGTCAACCTGACTTGAAATCACTGTAACCTCTTATTGATAGGGGGTAATGGGTTCAAGTCCTGCTATCAAGGCCCTACATTACGTTTTGGCCCTATCCATAATTGTTCTAGTAGTTTAAACTTTCAGATGTTTCGCACAACCGGGAAACTGCCTCATTGGTCAACCTGACTTGAAATCACTGTAACCTCTTATTGATAGGGGGTCATGGGTTCAAGTCCTGCTAATGGCCATGTCTCTTGTTGTTAGAAAGTTGGCTGTTTCTGTAATATGCAGGATAGGGTTCTAGAACTAGTCTTTCCCAGGAACTGCCGGACTGCATAATAACTAAAAGACACTAGAACCAGGTATTTAAAAGAGGGAAAATGCAAACTTTATGTTTTTATTTTATTTTAGAAGACTTCAAATCAAGGGTCATTTACATTGACATGTAAATCAGAGTAAATGCTTCACAATTAAATGAGTATACAAGACCTAATTAGTATTTAACTGATATAACACATTTAAGAATTTGCTTATTAAACTGACTTTAAATACAACTCACAATAAACATACAAAGACCTCCTAAGATGGTATTGTGCAAATTACAAGATCATGCACTGTTTGTGTAGTCAATAGTTTTATAAGTGTATCGGGTCAATAATTGATTCAATATTTCAGCTAATTTGAAAACATGTTTTGTTAAGTAATAATGCTGTCCGGGTAGAGTAGTGGTTTAAAGCACACTTTGTTTTTCACCAGTGTACCGGTTAGATGGAATGTGGTCACCAGATTGGACAGGCGGGTGATCTTCCACAGTAAGGCCACCATATACGCCTGTGCTGTAGGATCAAAAGCTCGCATAAGCCTATGTACATGTAGCCTATGTTTGTTGTTGTCTTTAAAATGAAAAAAATATTTGCTAATTCTGTATTATTATGATTTAATCATAGCCCGATTTCCTTTCCTTTTTCAACTACATTGTCATATGCTATTTATTTTGTTTAGAAGTGGCGAAATCCAGGAGAAAACGCTGATTTAAAAAAAGAGAATTTAACTGAGCTATATTATATGCTATATGTATGTAGTGATCTTTAAATTTTATTTACGAATGACAGGGTCTACCAAATCACTCATTTAATGACAATTTTATTAACTAACTAATCATACTGAAATGATTCACTGTATATAGACTATCATCTTCACTGGCAATAACTCGTCAGAAACAGATCTGTAAATAAAACATTCTCTAACATAATCATTTTGCAGTGGTTATTCAATTTCTTACTTGAAGCATTGTCTATCATTCTAAGCGGGTTTTCAGACAGAAACTGATAAAAAGTTGATTTCTTAAAACGTCGATTCGACCACTGAATCACGTGATAACAGTTTGTGTCGTCATAAAGCTTCGTGGACTGCTTTATATGCATTGCAGTTCATTGCATTGTACAAAAGGTCAAAACACCCATTTTAGTAACACTAAAGAGATATATACATTAAGTTAATCAATATAGTATATGTAAATACCCATTACTAGTTTTCGTTTCGAAAAAAAAATGCAATATGTCAAGTTCTTGTTACTTTTATCAGTATACTTTGCCTGCTACGCAAGGTATAGGAAGTTAATAAGTGCAGAGTGATTTTGACATGTCCACATACCGTAATAATTGAAAGGTTTCTTTTTTAAAATTCAATCCTTTTGCCATTATATATATTTTCTACTTGTAACTGATACACGAAAGTTCAGTACCGAAAACTTACAACTAACTATTGTTATTTACCTGTAATTACATACCCAGGTATCATAACAAATTGGATTTACTCACGACTTCATCGTGAGTAAATTAATTATTCTCTCATCTCTATTTACCTTAAAACAAAATACATTAACAAATGAAATAACAAGTTTAGGATTAAGGCTTGTATTTGGCAGCGGATCTTTTTGTCGTCGTCGGAATCGCTTGCGACCTCATTCTGTTCGTATTCCTGTATAGTTACCCAACCTGCCGGTGAAGAATCTGCTATACGGATGAGTTTATTTCTATGTTTGATCTTGTTTTTGGCTTCCGTAATATAGTCACTAGCCTTTGAAGCGTTTCTTAGATCAATAGCTTTTTGTGCGGAGTCCAGTAAATCTGAGACTTCTGAGTTAAATTGAAATTGTTTTCTGTTTGAGAGGCTCTTGAAAGACAACAAATTATCAGATCGTACCTTTTTTCGTACACTTTCTGCTGCCCATTTAGAGTCCTCTCTAAAAGCTCTCTTCAGTTCCGTGAACTTGCTGTTGAAAAAACCTTTCAGTTCTTCGACGATGTCTTGTTTTAACCCAGAAGGCGTCGAAGCAGTTTGCAGAGAAGATTGATGGTGTATCCTGGACTCTAACTCGGAATCCGACATGATAGAAAATAATCTTAAATGCTTATATATTTTGCTGCCAAAATAATTGCCTCGAGTGGTTACTAAACACGAGCACGTCTCTTATATAGCCGTGCTCGATACACGCACGAAATCCTACAAATACTGGTCACTCTATAAAATAGTACAACACATCTACAACCTAAAACAGGTAAAACCGGTTGATATCGAAACGAGAATAATTGCATTCAGTACGAAAGCACGCGTGCAGGACAATTAGGCCAGACAAAATGGTTCTTAGCATGCAGATAAAACCGCGACAGTATAATTATACTGCAAACAGTTACATGTATTTGCATCCTAAGTTGTTGCGTGTACATTGACATTTAATTCAAAAAAACAAAATCACAGAATTTCTAACACGTGATAACGAAAATAACAACACTTCAGGGTTCACTTTGGCGAACAACAGATGACCTATAACCCGCTGCTAAAAGTTAAAACGGCACATGCTGTGATAAACACCTGTCAATTTTAATCGATAAATGTGTATAAATACCAATTCTGTTTGATTTATATATAGCTTGAATTTTTTACTTAATACAAATGATCTTTTTACCAATTACGGAAAATGAGAGGGCTGTCCTCTGCCTTAGTGTGAATATGTGCCTGTACCATCAAATTATTTATGTTTTCTATGTGCCTCTTGTTTATGTAGAAATGAAGAAAAAAAAAACATGCTTATTTGAACTAAATGTTATTACTTATCATTTTAATATTAGCAAATATTTTGTTGTTGAGTGGTTAATTCAATGAGATCAATCTAATATTTTTTCATATTCTTTCGACATTCGTAGCGTAATAAAACGTATACGCGGGTTAAGACGGGCTAGGCTTTTCTTAGAAGCGACAGTTACCCGTATAGGACACGTTTTGTCTGAATGAATTTAAAGACTATTCTAATAGCTCGTGAATATTGAAAACCAGACGTCTGAGGCAAATGCTGACACTTTTAAGCAACCTTGAAAAGGACCTTGGACACGATTTTACCAGGTTTAAATATTTTCATTTTACTCTCGGTCGCAGACAGAGCCCTGTGGGATTGTGTTTTGACCGCGTGCAAATATTTTTTGATAGATATAAAGCAGACTGGTCGTTATTGACATCTTAAAAAAAACGCTTAAAATCGACACCTCATAAAGAAAAAAAAAGGTCCATGCGTAAGTTATCAGACAGGGTGACAGACAGCCTATTAAAATGTTTTTCTTGGTGAGTTGCTGAAGCAATTTGAAACGGAGACACTTAAGGCCATAAGCTAGGTCACTGGGTCAACTCAGAAAACCCGTGTGAACACTTAAGCGGCTCAGTACACTTTTATGCAATCATCATGAAAGATTGCCTGAACGTTTGTGACGATGAACTCCAGGACATGTTTGAAATGGTTAACCACTTTATCTAAAACTAGGTCAAAACATAGAAAACCCTTGCTTGCGGCACACAGTCACTATGAAAGTTGGTCGTTTAACTCTTGGTCAAAACTGTAGTAAGGTCTTATTGGCTATAAACGTAGGTCACCAGGTTATATTATGGATACATTTTTCCAGTACATTATTTAGTTTACAAAAGAGGCAAGAAGAGGCAGTCAAAATGACAACATAAACAAATAATTTGTTTATATAAATGTAGTTTATTTAAAAACAACATTCATATGATAAAAAACAGCATATATGTAATAAGAAAGATTAAAAATAACTAATACATAAATAAATCATTTGTAAAGTATTAAAATTTAAGACGTAAAAAGGCACATGCATATTCTGTATAACGTATACTAGTATTTTAAGCTCAGACAATCAAAAACACAACACAACACCATATTAGCATTATCAATCAATTTTTTCTTTTGTAATTTAGCTACAGATTCTACAAATCATGCAACGAAATAATACTCTCAATTGGAAACAAGTAATATGTTTGAACAACCCTGTATTAATCATCAAACAACCAAAAATCCTTGGTGAGCTGTCTTGTGTCCTGTGTATCTAGTAGTACAGTGATTTGCTCATTCTAGGACTTTTGGGTCAATAGCCGACAAAAGTTTAACAAAGGTGGTAGATCTTAAATAATTGGGAGAAT
Source organism: Saxidomus purpurata (assembly GCA_022818135.1). Taxonomy (NCBI): domain Eukaryota; kingdom Metazoa; phylum Mollusca; class Bivalvia; order Venerida; family Veneridae; genus Saxidomus; species Saxidomus purpurata. The sequence continues at coordinate 37,423,107 of JAFMSR010000011.1, forward strand.
GGCGTCAAGGTGGTTTAATACTAATGCAGGGAATGCAGAACTCACTTACATTCGTAGATTTGGTGATTTAGTCTAGATAGTCAAAGAAACGGTTAACGTAAGAAAGCATTCATAACTTTATAAATGAGAAACAATATGTGAATCGCTTATGTCAAACAAGCTAGCCACTGTTCACTCATGATAATCAGAAATATCTTGAAGTTACACTTCAAAGTGCATTGCCAAAATATGTTCATACACCGTATATCATATATCTTAAAATATGCATTTTTATTTTATGCTAACTAATGAAATACTGTGTTCTATCAGTGAAGTAAAGTGTGATGATATCGATACAGTGTGGGTGATATAGGTCTGCCAGAACTACTTTTTCAGTATTGCATAAACATAATTTAGCCTTTGTTTTAATACTTAAAAGTTAGCATTAAATAAAAAGAAAATATGTTTGTGTTGTGTGGATATGTAATACATCTCAACTCAAAGTGATATAATTTGCATATTTTCACTCGCGCTTCACGCTATATTGTAACACTTTTTGTTCCGATATATTCGATCTACCCTCAAAATTCAAAACATACAAATTTCCTCTAAATATCAAAGAATCAATATATATATATAGTTTAAAACGTACATAATTGCATACACTAACTAGTTAAAATGTTGCTTTCAACTGCGATAATTTGCAATTTGACGAAAGCCGTATGATTTACGTTAAATAATGTTCTTGCTACCTTAACTGCATTAACGCCCATTTTAACACATTTTCAGTTAGTAACATGCGGGTACTTTGCTTAATCATTGTTCTTTGGAAGGACAAGAACAAGACTTCCTGCTTCTTCAAGAAACTGTCCAATTACTCAACAAAGAGTAAATGAGGTAGCGGAGAAAAACACCGAAGGATCTCAAGCAGCGAGATATTTAGCAAAGACAAGTCAGTGGCCAAGGCTGCAGGCGCAACTCATTTAAATAAAATAACAGTAACATTATTTAACCTCAACCTTTCTAATTAAATAGGCTTAGTAGATGATTGCTAATGACGATCTTTCAACGTAAAAGGTATATCTTCAAAATCACTGAAGATCTAACCCAGCCTCCATATTAGTTTACAACAATGTATTATCATTTTGAAGGACCCGCTCCTTTAAATTATGTATAAAGTAACATAAAATCCAACCACTGAATCCTGTTTCCTGAATTAAGAATCATGCGTATAATAATATGTATCATATCCTGGAGACGATCTTCTTTACATATTTTGGTGGAGGATAGCATGAGGGATAAAGACAGTCAATCAATATGAAAATTTAACCAATGAGTTCGGAAGGTAAAATCAAGAGAATAATTTGTATACTAACAGATAAGGAAACGAGTCACGCCAACTGGCGAGTTGTATATAGTTACAATAAGAAACGAGTAACGCCATCTCCTAACCATGCATTTTTGGAGAATTAGTTATATAACTATTTTACCATTTTGATTACTCCATTAAACTGTAATGCATTCTGCACCACAGATGCATTTTACGATGTAACACTTTCATACGAAGGAGGTGGAGCTGCATCATTGAATGTTGGTGCTGAAAAACAAACAACAATACTTATCAGTGAACGAACAATACCCTAACGAATGCGCCATGTCGCAAGACTTCAGAACCATGTTAATCTTAACCTCGATATTTGTTGAATATTTTGGACATGTTAATCTAATATCTAGCAAGCAGGTCAGGAGTTTTAGAGTCGTCATGAAATATAGCCATATAGCATTTGCACCCCAAGTGTGACTTTTAACTTGAAGGTCAATGTTGGGTCACGAGTTAGTGGTATTGTCCTGATGCGTACACATTTTACCAAAGTGTCATGTAAATCATTCAAAGGGTCCATAAGATATGATATGAACACGAAAAGCAAATTACAGAACGGCCTACATACAACGTTCAACATGATTTAAATCTTTATTACATGAACATGTACATTACAGGGTTTTGCAGACTGAATGTATTTTTACAATGTAAGCTGTGTAAATAAACCAAAAGTACTGGCTATGCAATTGTTATATAACTTCAGACTAAATCTTCCATCACAAATATATAACATGTTACCAACTCATTTACATTTACCACTAAAATGTTCCTGAGAACACAAAATATGTTCCAGAAAACAAAACATGTCCCTCAAAAAAACCTGTCCTAGTAAAAATCATGTCTCAACCGTAAATCATACTTATAAACACGACAAAAGATAATTAAACCTTGAAATTTCTTTTCAATTTATTGTGCACATAATATGCAAAGGATTTTTATGAAATGCGTATGCACTACAGATAACAGAGCGGGTTTAAACCACCTTCCATGTTGAAAATAAGCCTGAATCCACATCTTTGCAGATTACTTTTTCTCAAAGCACAATGCTAATTATTTATCAAGGAAGTTTCATTTTGAAAGCTCTTGAGAAAAACGCATATACAGTTCACGTTGGATACGTGTCCTACAGACTAAGTCGTGACTCTGTATTGAAATTTTATCGGAAGAATTTTGCTAAGATGAGCATACAGCTGATCGACAAAGTATTAAAAGCAAAAGGGTGTTCTACCTGAAGGAGCAGGTGGTTGATTAGGCTGGTTAGACAATAACGGACTGCTGCTCTGCTGAGCTGTCACTGGATAAGCACTCTGCATAGGATGCCATTGGTAATTTCCTTGACCTGTTTGTTGTTGTGGGGGCTGATACTGTGGCTGATACTGGGGCTGATACTGAGGCTGCATAGGAGCTGTACCTGAATAAAAGCGATACGAATTTCACAGAAATAATATATGAACATAAAATACCGACATCAGGTGTTACTGTCCGCATGTAATTTCGGCTACACCAGCGAAATGCACATTCTAAAACATAATGAAATCTGAATATATAAGACTATGATCTGAACCATTTAGCAGAAATACATGTATACCTAATTATATGTATTTCATAAATATTCAACAAAATATATTCTGTTGGTAAAATAACTAATAACCGAAATAATCCACATCAATATGCTTTTACTTTTGATATCAAATTTAAGATATTTTTTTTATATTAAACTGACTGCATTCTTTTATGGACAGGGTCGTTTTGACGAAATTAAACCAATAATCTTTCTCATAAGAAACTTGAGAAAAAAAGAAGAGGACCAAGATGGCCCTATATCGTTTATCTGTTTACATTTAGCTATAATACAAGTTTTCAATAGCAGAAAGTGGGGATTCTGATTTGAAGAATCTTCATAGAGGCCCACTACATCATGTTTTATACAAAATACCTAAACTCCGGGCCTAGTGATTCTAGAAAAGATTTTAAAATTTCCCTTAGAAGCATAATTGAAATTAAGTGACCCAATTTTGACCCAGTCATCATGATTTGTAAAATCTTGATAGATGTCAACTAGACAATGCTACATGCCAAATATCTAAGATCTGGGCCGTCCTGTTCTTGAAAAGAAGATTTTAAAACTTTTTCCTTCTCGTTGCCATGGCAACCAGAGTTCTGCATGGAATGAAATTATTTGAACAGTTATAACAGAGCTTTAGGCAAGAAACATTCCTGTCAAAACATTGGCCACTTGTTTTAGAGATGTCGTTTGAAGGAACATGTGAATAGACGCAGTACGACAGACGGTGAGCGATTGTGATAGCTAACCCTGGTACTCCAGCCAGTTGACAGTTAGGCTAAAGAGTTGTAAAATCCTGAATGTTGGACTGTGAACAGGAAGTCAAGACATGATTTATGTCTGTATATGATGTATCGCCTTGTTCTGAGAAACACAAACTTAGACGTTGTTAATTTCTGATATGTTTCTGTCAACTGACACTCATTCGTTTGAAAATCAAGTAGTAGGTAGAAGCTCCGGTCTAACTTTCATACATTGTCAATGTTACCTTACCGGTTTGACTATTCAGCTCTCCGGTGGTAGTCTGATAAACATACGGCGTTCTAAATGTTGTTTCTCGCAGTGAACGTCGTCGTTTTGCTATCACGCATGCCACCAGAACGACAACCAGCATTATAATTATAATCATTGTAACAATAACCGGGATAATGATAGTAGCAGTACTGGTATCGGTAGCTGAAGAGTAGTCGTCTTTTGGCACTGTAATATATAGATATAATTTATTACTTACATTCCCATATCTCGGCAGTATGCAAACACTCGCGATTCTATGAATTACCTGTATATTGATTTGTGTGACGCTTAAAACCAAGCAAAGTCAACGTTTACTGTTCGGTATTTACATGTGCGTGAAAGCGTCCTTAATAAAAAGTATGTTTCAGACGGTAACCGTGGTTTTAACCCTAAAAAATAATATTTAATTACCTGCAATATTAAATATGACAAAATATGCCACTCTTTGTTTACATTCAGACCTAAAGCTCTCCTTATCTTGTCAAATATAGTCTTTGTAACAAATAAAAAAGGTTAGCATGAATGCTGGATAATTAACTTAATACACTTATAACCCCGGTCAGTGTACCCTGTCTTGTAATTCCCACATAATGTATTTGATATATTATGTTCGCCAGCATTGTATGGTCATACCGTTTAAACAGAAGCCTCATTTTCTTTAAAGTTCATCTGAATTATTTAAATTTGAAATGAGTTGACTACAGTTACAATTTTAAACAGTGCATTTTGCTGTTACAGTATATTTAGGATTAAAGAAAGGTACAGTAAACTCCGTATATAACGACTCTGGATATAACGAAAATCCAGACATAACGAATAAAATAATTTTTCTCTGCCCGAGTTTTTTCCTTTCTTTACTTAATACGAAAATGTTATATGGATATAAATATTTCCGGATATAACGAACATATCTAAATGATCCCAATGAGTTCGCTATACGAGTTTACTGTATTCTCAGTCCGTTTCAATAAATGTATATATACTCACAATCTCTCAAGTATACATGTAGTCTAACATTATCTCCATTGCTTCTTCCGCTTGTCCGGAACACAATGAATAAATGTGTGGTCCTGACTGTGCTACACCATTCATCAACAGATTCAGTGCCACATGTAAATCGCCTCTGCATAACATACGAGACTTATGAAGTTCTTTTTTACAGTCTTATTCATTATTATAACAGTGCATTTAAACAGACCAGGTTCAATACTTAAACAGAATTTAAAACTGAGAATGCCAACAAAAACAGGTTCTTGACTCTGAACCAACAGCTGTATGAACTATGAAATTATAGGTAAGAGACATATACAAGTCAGCAACAAAAGCAACCATATCAAACTAAAAACAATAACAAGACGGCTATGCTGACCCTATATCACTAACCTGAGTACTAGTGCACTTACCTAAGGAAGTCAATTATTGCTGAAGGGAGTCAGTAGTTGCTAAGGGAGCTACTGGTTCCTAGGGGAAATCACTGGTTGCTATGGAAGTCACTTGTTCCTAGTGGAAGAAACTAGTTGGTAGGGGAAGTCACCGGATTCTAAGGAAGTATTTAGTCGCTAAGGAAGTCAGTGGTTCCTTGGTAATTCAGTGGTTGTTATATGAACTCATTGGAAGCTAGGTTTCTCCTATAACTCTATTTAAAAAAAACACCCGCCCCGGAGGGCGTGCTAAATTTTGACCCCACGGGGATAATTTGAACAAACTTGGTAGAGGACCAATAGACAATGTTACACAACATATATCTTAGCTCTTGGCCTAGCGGTTTTAGGGAATAACATTTTTATAGTTTTTCCTATACCCAGTTACCCCCGGACAGGGTCAATTTTGACCTGCTGGTATGGTTCGAACAAATTTCGAAGAGGTCCACTAGACACTGTTACACACTAAATATCTAAGCTCTAGACCTTGTTGGTTTTAATGATTTTCCTATATATGTCTATATTAAACAAGTACCCCCTGGGTGGGGCCATTATTGACCCTAGGGATATGAAATGCACAATATTCGTAAATGTCGACTAGGCAATGGTTTATTTGCAGTAACCAATATCATCTACATCGCTGAGACGACCACTGTTATTACATTAGTCTTTCTTCATTATAACAAATTTAAATTGAGGAGCGGGAATTTAGAACAAATCACGGTCAATTTAACTTGCTATTGAATGCCCTTGGAAGAGGATGGTTGTGATGACAATGCTATAGTTTGTGTCTAAGCCATGACTTCTTACTGTGCTTACAAGTTCTTACTGGCAATTTAAGTCCGACTTCACATCACAGCAATTGCTGGTACTTTACGAAACAAAGGTCTGATACTCATGTTTATATATGGTCAAAACAAAAACTATTACATCTGTGTAGGTAAAGTATAACTTGGCGAGAGAAAAAAATCACCAAAACGAAACAGGTTCTTCGTTTTGAAGGTTCCTCTTAATATTCAATGGATCCATTGAAATAGCATCGAAAAAGTCAGTTGTAGTGATTACTCCTTTAAAGGTTCCTTTGAGGCAAGCGCTTAGTGCTTTCAGAGATTAAACAGATGAAGCGCAGACAGGCGGGATGGACGGACGGACGGACGGAGATCGAATGAGACATGCTTAAGCCAATAGCCTATATAGCTATATCTAAGCTATAGACCTTGTAGGTTAAAATGGTTTTCTTATATATGTATGTTCAAAAAAACTGATAAAGGCGTAGTTTAGGAAACCAATATTGGGCGGTGCTTCATAGGTGCCTTGACAGGTGCGTCGGCAATGTTCAAACATTTGTGCATTGCTTTTGATCTTATAGGTGAACCTCCTAATTCTATTTAATTATGTTACCAGTAGTACCTGGAAAACTTAAGTGACAGGGATACACTTTTGAACAATGTCACTAACCAGTATCTTATTTTAACTACAATCACAAATTCCTCAAAGTTGAAATTAATTTATATAAAATTGCAACGATCTATAAGCCGACATTACTTTCCGATTCTGTTGTTGCATTGTTTTTACGTTTCGTAAATCATACTCAACAAGAACAATGGCAGCCAATCGGATAGCTCGAATTGTTAATGACGTCATAGCGAATTATTGAATTTGTTACTTTTGTTCGAAACATAATTTATGAAATCGAAAAGTCATGATGGACTTCTGAACATTGCGATTGTTGTGCGAAGCATTTTCGAAGAATTGTTGGTTGATGTGAAGATCAGATACATGTCAGTTACATTCAACAAATAAGCGTTCCTCTTCCGTTAGTTTTCCACGAAATTGGTAAAATACTGACATTTGGAGGAAAAAATCCATTTTTAATGCGAGGTCACATCAGCGGTGTAGACTGAATCAACATCCATGGTTCTTTTTCCCAAATTCCAGCTAACAACATGCTGATATTTCCTTGCAGTACATGTATGCAGTAAACGTACAATTACTGCACATCTCATGAAAAGTATCCTTGTCGGTTTCGTTACCAGTCCAGACATTAACATTATATTTAGAGGTCATACTGATATACATACTGGTACGTCTAAATCTTAAAAATACAACAAAAGTTAAACGCTACAATAACCATACCTTTGGTTCCAGATATTCCGAAATAAAATGTCTGAAGTATTCTAATTTTGTGGAGCAATCAAGTTTTAAGGTTGATGGTTTTACACAAGTTTTCTTCTGGAAAGCGTCCCAATTTGTAAATTTGATATAACATTCCTCTGTATCTAAGTGTGCACCTTTATAAGTCACATACGCTTCGTGGATATTCTCCATATCATAGTAATTCTTGCAAGCATTTGAATCAACTGTTAAATCTAGTCCTGTAAAATGGAAAGAAATTTCTTATTTAGTTGGTTTTATTAAAGTAACAAGAAAGTCAAGGTTATGCAACAGTGTGCTATTAGAATGAAGATGGGGAGTTCATAATGTACTATAGGTTATTGAACTTGTATGGTGAAATGTTACTTGGAACGAGTTGATTTGACGGGAACAACGAGCTTGCGAGTTGTTCCCGCCAAATCAACGAGTTCCAAGTAATATTTCGCCATACAAGTTCAATAACCTTTTTATTATATACTTTCATATTGAATATGAACAAAAATGACATTCTGTTAGCAAAAAGCAATAAATGAATCTTGAAATTTCTCAGACAACTAGCGTACTATTTCACCATGTACATTTTCTTTATTGCGTATTAATAGACTCGATTCAATATTGTTGTTTATTATATACTTTCATATTGTCCCGTTCACTTTGCCTTAGAGAGTTCGTTCAGTATTCTACGGTACTGCACGTTGGTAAGGAATGATACTGAACGTTGGCAATGGAGGGCGGTCCTAGGGATCAGCGTTACGGACTATTTTATTTGTTTGCAAACATCGTTTTAATGAGGTTTCTATGTCGAAGTTCGACAGTTTTTTACAATTAAATAAGCTACGGTCTTACAATAAAAAAGAAACTTTAATCATTTACAAGTAGTCGTAAAAGTGTTTCATTTTTAAAATGGTTCGAATTTTTTAGGGCACGCAATACCAGTTCTGATTACGAAAGTTACTGGTACGTATATCCGCCTAGTATTGATAAAGAAAAACAATGATGTTTTGCATGTAGTCATAAGGAAGAGAAAACATTTTTAGGAACTTACATCAAGTTGATTTATTCACATTTCAAAGTACAAACCTGCATCCGTAGGAAAATTCTTGCGTTTTTCAAAACAAGATGGCGGACGGCAACTGAAATTTCTTACCGTATAATTGGCGTCAACGTTTCTCCTTATAAATGACGTCACGTATAAACAACAATATTGAATCGAGTCTATTAATACGCAATAAAGAAAATGTACATGGTGAAATAGTACGCTAGTTGTGTGAGAAATTTCAAGATTCATTAATTGTTTTTTGCTTAAAGAATGTCATTTTGTTCATTTTCAATATGAAAGTATATAATAAAAAGGTTATTGAACTTGTATGTCGAAATATTGCTTGAAACTCGTTGATTTGGCGGGAACAACTCGCAAGCTCGTTGTTCCTGCCAAATCAACTCGTTCCAAGTAATATATCGCCATACAAGTTCAATAACCTATATTATACGTGACGTCATTTATTAGGAGAAACGTTGACGTCAATTATACGGTTAGAAATTTCAGTTGCCGTCCGCCATCTTGTTTTGAAAAACGCAAGAATTTTCCTACAGATGCAGGTTTGTACTTTGAAATGTGAATACATCAACTTGATGTACGTTCCTAAAAATGTTTTCTCTTTCTAATGATTACATGCAAAACATCGTTCCTTTTGTTTATCAATACTTGGCTGAAATACGTACCAGTAACTTTTGTAACCAGAACTGGTATTGCGTGCCCTAAAAAATTCGAACCTTTTTAAAAATGAAACTCTTTTACGTCTCTTTTTTATTTTAAGACCGTAGTTTATTTAATTGTAAAAAACGGTCACACTTCGACATAGAAACCTCATTAAAACGATGTTTGCAAACAAATAAAATAGTCCGTACAGCTGATCGCTAGGACCGCCCCCTTGCCAACGTTCAGTATCATTCCTTGCCAATGTGCAGTACCGTAGAATACTGAACGAACTCTCTAAGGCAAAGTGAACGGGGCAATATGAAAGTATATAATAATAATTGATACTTTAGATTGGTACCAATGAAATCCATTAACAAATATGGTTAGTACGTAATCTAAATTGTAGATTTGCAAACATTACTTCGAGTTACACAAACTTAAAACTAAACATACCGTGAGTTTAAAATGTATCACAAACTAATTAAGATATAATATACAAATGATTCAACAGTCTATTTGTCTATTGCCATTGAATAAATAAGACTTACGAGCCCTGACTAACTCCCATAAACAGACAAACCACGAAAGATGTATCAATAAACGGTTCTTCATCATGAACAGAGTAGTTCACTGACACAACGGTCAATCGACGATTCTAACTTATAATACAATTCTAGTAACTCCAAATATCCTGGAATGAAAAAAAATTGGCATTTACCCACAGTGTGAAATTAACAAATACAAACAATGCTGTTCTGATAAGCCAGTACAATAATTTGACCTGCTAAACAAAAATTGCTGTGGTACGTAGTGTTCTTGGGCAAGTGCTTTTGAATTACACCTATAACTATATAAACTGTACAAACATAATTTCTTCAGCTTAATATACATATAGGATTTCTGTTTTCTACAGCTTCCTGTTTAGAAACCAATTCATAAATAGAACACAAACACATATAAAACATGTTGATCCAGCCATGACAAATAATACGGTTAGATCTAGTTTTTATATCAAAATTAAACCTGTTCAACTTCGTCATATTGTTTTGATCAAGTTAAAAAATGTTTGCATGAATATGTGATTAAAAAGTACCCCGAGAAATCACTGTACCTAGAACCTACAAAGAATCACAAAGTATATGCTAAACTTACTTTCTACAGATCTAGGTTAATCATTTAGCTACAGTAGGTTATATTAAAGAGTGAAAAAGAAAACAGTTTACATTAAAACCAAGTACATCATATTTCAGTAGCAGGTTTCCGTTAAAACGATAAAGATTAAAAATAGACAATTACGGCACGTGAACGAGTATTACAACAATAATTATTGTTTAATCGTGTAGCTTATTTAGGTTACGTACAAATGGCGCAAACGATATAAGGGAGGCTACTCATGTTTTCTTTATATCTAGACGTCATGCGTTCTATCGGTATGATGTGTGTATATTTTAATCTTCCCCTTACACCTCTGTTTGCAACATTAATATACATTGACGGATTATTCTTTTGGGTGTGTTAGCGTCAATATTACAATTAACACATAGAGATCTAGCACGGGTGCGATTTGGTGCTTCTAGAATCAGAATGTCATGTGACAGATTGATTCTGAATCGAACGATTACGTGTTCGGAATAAGATTAGCCCTCACTAACAGGGGCGTAGCTAGACCTATTTGTACTGTACGCGAAGATTTTGCTTTGGGTCAGGGGGCCTCTGGACCCCCGGAAGCTCAGTGGTTTTAGCAATTTCTGAACGATTCAGATGCGTTTCCTAAGAACCTATATGTCTATTGTAAATTACAAAACTGTCAAATTTTGAAAAGTTCTCTCGCCCAGTCCGTGTGATGTGAAAACTGTTTTAATTTGGAAAAACATGGCCCTTATACAAACTATCTAGAAGCCCGCCCCTCCCCCCCCCCCCTCCCTACTAGTCACTGTTAGTGGAACTATTCTTCGTTTTATGAATTGTTCTTAATCATTACAAATAAACATGTAGAAAAAGTTAAAAGCTATCACGGCGTTTATTCAAATAATTCTAAATCATATTCTAAGCATACATGGTCTTGAATGTCCTGAAGGCGTAAGGCCAAACGCTAGACTCTTTCTTTGAGTAAATCATCTCTGCATTAACTCTATATCCATATGAATATTCACAAGTTTAATACGCTCTGTAGTCAGACAGGCTCTCTGGTACGTCTTCAAACGTCTCGTGCTATAATTACTGACCTGAATGTACGCAGAGTTCTAGTGTATTTTGATTATCTTCGCCATGTTGCTTGAATCTGTGACTGCTATTTGACTGTGATAGTGACTTAGAACTGCTGATATAATTAGATGTTTCGTTATAACCGCTAACCCGTGAAACCGGTGCGTAATGACATTGATATACAATAGGGTTATCAATATTGTAATGCGATCCAGAATGCCGGATTTGTGCGGAGCACGAGTATGATCCGACCGCGACGAGAGTCAATCCGGTTTCTGGATCACATTACTATGATAATGACCCTTTTATTATATACCTTTGGGTACTTGCCCACACTAATGTTCTTAATTTCAAATGACCTTTAAGCATAAAATTATGAAATACAACCGTTCCAGCGGTGTTAGTTAATTGTTTATTCTAATATGCCTATGGTATATTTCTATAGTCAATTCGAGTGCATAAATATGATTAAAGCACTCGGAAAAGAAGGCGGGGTTTCGGACATGGAAGTAGCTTCTTCCGACTTTTCTAATTTACTCCCGCGCAGAAGTAATGTTGATCGGTAATGTGCCTGCGTAATAATTCACTCGGGCTTCGCCCTCGTAAATTATTCCGCCAGGAACATCACCTCCTTCAATTTTGATAAAGCACTCCAAGTCATAGATTTTGTCTTAAATAAACAATGATTTTTGGATCGATTGGATTTATTCAATCGTATCCAAAGTTAACAGAGTATTTCAGACCCTTACGGCCGAACTCTTAACACAATTTTTTGTCGAATACGACCGAAAAGTAGTTCTATATATTCAATGAAATAAAAAGAATTGTAATGCATTACCTTGTATTCTGTTTTCATTATGATATATTGATGAATAAATGTAAAACATTAAACATTATTAAAATCAACGAGGTTTCTGTTCTATATATAGAACTAGTTTCCTACGCGGTTTTGATCAGAACAGTTTTCTAAGTCCGGAGACACTAAAAGACACTTAGTCAGGCCGAATAATGTGTCTTATATCCGATGTTGTGTTTGTGATCATAAACTATCGGAACATCGTAATACGTTATCGAACCACTAGGTACTCTTGAATTTTAAATTACAAAACTCGGAATTCAACATAAAAAACAACGATTTTTTTGTAACTTCCCAACGCCTCTATCATCAAAAGTGCTCGGCCTGACTCGTTGTCATTTAGTGTCTCTAAAGAATTTCCGAAAAACTAATCTAAAATACGCCTTCATGCGTTAAGGTATAAAACTGAAACTTATCAGCAAATTAACTCTACAGAGGCACTTGTAGATATATTTTTGAAATATGACAACATATTTTTATGCTTTAAACACGTTGTAATTGTTGTATTTTATGTAAATGCGTGGTTCGAAAATGGTACGAAAATGTCCGCATTTCGGCGAAGTCGATTCGTACCTGGGTACGAATAACTGTAAGAAATCACATAGATCTACATGTCTTAACTACGATTTTTAAATAAAGACAAATGCAATAATCTAAAGGGAAAATCAAATTCATTTCTCTGGATTATGCTGTCATTTACAAAGAACAAATATTAACTCAATATAAATTGTAACAAAAACTTTCAAACTTTACCAAAGTAGGAAAATGAATTAATATAAGTTTTCTTTGAAAGCTTATTTTCAGACTCCAGTTATATTGTTACACCTTTGTACTATGTATGTATATATACTATGTATTTTCGAGAATAAATATTGTTTAAACTAAACTTTACCACGATTCTTTTGCTACACTAAATTTTGGTGTGTACATTCATACATACATTAATTACATAGGAACATAATAAAATATAATCATCATAATCATCATCATTATTACTTGTTACGAAATACTGCTAGAGTCTAGTATATGTTAAATATGAAAGATAATAGCCTGCTATTAAAACATTCAGTTGTTGTTTTATACAAGTTATGAAAATTTAAAACAGTATGGTAGAAAGGCTGGTAATGACTAGGTGTGCGCAATAGATCCGGTATATTGCAATTCGCAGTATTTTTGAACCACTCACGGGGATAGTTAATGTTGCAAGTACTTGTTCTACAATAGGTATATACTGAATCAATTTATAACAAAAGATTGATTTATCAATTTTTAGCTTTTCTTTGAAAAACAGAAGAGCCATTGTCATAACCTTCTTGACGTCAGTCGGCACTGTCGTCTTGAATCTGGTTAAGCTTTCTTAAAATTCACTTTCTCGGTAACCATTAAAGCCTTGAAACTTCAGACAATTGCTTGGCATCAAACAATGGCATCTGTTGCCGAGTGGTTGAGGTCATTGACTGATGTTTATTTGTCCCTCACCGCTGTAGGTTCGTGCCCTACCTTGGTCTAATTCTTTTATGTCTGGGAGCTATCTAGGTTCTACCCAGGTGCCCGCTCGTGACTGAAATAATGCCAGAATTGGCACCCAGGATCTTCCTCCTCCATGAAAGCTGGACGTTGCAATATGACCTTAGCTGTTGAGTGCGACGTTAAATCCGAATCAATGAATTGGCACAATACAATCAACCCTATGGGCATATCCCATAACTTTTGAATGGCATTAAAAGTTGTTCAAACTATGAATTTTCAGTTCAGTTTTGTCAAAATCCATTTCTCAGTTACCATTCACAGCTTAATACTTCATAGGGTAGTTGAACATAGTCACTGAATGCAAAATGTAAGCACATGGGTTCCTATCTCAAAAGTAAAGTTTACACAAATAGTTAAAGGTCAAAATTTGTGGACAGTTGTGTCTCCAGTTTATAACTTTACTCGTGCAAGGGTGTCCTGATATTTACACATGTGATGTGTACAATCTGTGTTGTCCTGATATTTACACATGTATGTGTGCAGACTGTGTTGTTCAGAGACAATCGATCCTCCAGCACTTTCAGTCCTTTGATTAGTACTGATACGCAATAATTAGCCACGAATGCTGAAGACCTGAGTGGTTTAAAACTGCGCATTGGTACGACAACTTATTGATTATTAGACGATAACAACGTTGAAAAAAATGCTATTTCGATTCTAACATGACCAGATATTACAAAAGGTGAATAAATGCAATTTTCTACGCGAACGCTCATTTAACGTCATGCGACGCAATATGACGTTATATTTACAGCATATCGGTTCCCGCGTTGTTTATGGGTAATATAACATAATTTTTCTACTTTTTGTATAACCTTTGCACACCGGCATATTTTGTTACACACTCGACAGACATGCATGTGTTTTTGTAAACACTGTACATCACGTTATGCTACTTTCGGTTTACTGCGCGTGTTGTATACGTCAGCAAATAGATTGAGCTGTAACATGAAAGTAAAATTTCCATTGGCCCACCTACAGAGGTCACGCGCAGGGGTCACCCTGTCTGCTAACCTGCGCATGGACTTTTTTTATGTTAACGAGAGGTCAATTTTAAGCGTTCTCATAAGATACCAATATACGTAGGTTTGAGTACGACATTTCTGCTTTATGTCTGTGAAAACATATTTGCACGCGCTCAAAACACTATCCCACAGGGGCCTGTACGCGAACGTTGGTAAAATGAAAATTTTCAAAGCTGGTAAAATTGTGTCCAAGGTCATTTTCAAGGTTGTCTTAAAGTGTCAGCATTTGCCTCGGACGTCTGAGATTTCAACATTCAGGAGCTGTCGGCATAGCCTTTAAATTCATACAGACAAAACGTGTTCCATACGGTAACTGTCACTTCTATGGAAGGCCAAACCTGTCTTAACCCGCGTATACGGTTTATTACGTTATAGGCGTTCAAAGGATATAAACAAAATCGTGAATCATGTTAGAATAGAAGTTAAAATCTAATTAGCGCGAAATAGGTGTTTTATGTGACGTCATTTGTTTGACGACATTGCATAAACAAGACGCAACGATTAGCGACGTTATTTACGGCATGGACATGCAATATTTTCTATGAACCAAAGGGAAACAACCTTACAAATCGGATTTGTCGCCGATTTTTGTGGAAAATACATATGCACCAATGTTAAGTATATAATAACTTATTTTTTTTCGTGAAAGGATAAGCATGTAAGCTTTTAGGACCGCTAGATAAATTTCCCTATTTTATTAGCCGAACGAGGAAATTTGGCATTTTTAAATCATTTCAGTCCGTTTTCACAGATCTGAGAAGTACCCTAAAATGTAATCATGTCATCATAATTTTTGTAAAGTATGACTCGAATCATTCATATATGGAGAAAGGACGCGTTCTGTTGCAAGACTTCGGAATGTTAGTTGTCCTTTATGCAGACGTCAAATCCACCTGGAATCGAGAGATGGAAAATCAAATGTTTTTCAGACCAACCTTCTACTAAGCTCACTTTTGGATGTTTACAAAGAAAAATTAAATGAAGATTCTACTCTTCCAGCGAAATCCTTCGAAAAACAAACGCAGACGACAAACTTTATAGACAGTTCACAGACAGAAGAAACTGCAAATAAACTTAAAGCCGTGACAAACAACGAAAGGCACAGTGCTAATGCAATGTTTCTTAAGAGCCTAGCAAAAATAAAAATAAAAGTCAGAATAAAATGTTGCAGCTACACATAATTAAAAAAATATGCAAAAATACTTTAAATTCTGCTCCTACAATGTTAAAAAGATAATAACAGACTTGAAACTGTTTGACGGGTCGTACCGACTATACCTCGAACGAGGATGGTGGACCCAATAAGCACAATTACAAAACAAAACAAAAATGAAACTGTTTGTTTATCAAGCATCAAAGGTTGGTGCTCTACTGCTTATGTTTTTGTGTGTTTGCGTTTATTTTTGGCCATTAATAGTAAACAATGTCACGAGGCTGAATGATTATAATGCTGCTAATGAATATGGCCAGCATCTCATTGTACAAAAGAGCAATATCGAAAGTTCATCCAGAAATCAAGACACAAATGAAACCTTAAACCAAAAGAGGAATACCAAACATTCGTCACAAGTACAAGGCACGCATGTAGGCATTTTTAAGGAAGCCCTTGTTCTTGTATATTACATTGCTTATTTGTTTCTTGTCATTACTGGTAAGATCTAATAATCCAAAAATTAGAACGGTAAATAAAAGACGCCAATGCCGACGCCGGCGGCTGCGTTAGTAAAACAAAACATATGAATACTATTAACTCGACCAATTTTGTTTTAGTTTCGCGATCAGTGTCAAAACCCTCACTCGCGCATAGTAACTTGATAGACTTATTAAGAACACTCTGCATCAAACTTCATGGCTGTTAAATTTTGATTTTTTTATTATGTTGTTATATTACTCTTGTTTATTGAAATTTATTACATTTTCAGAAAGATGATTACCTACCTCTTTGTCTCAAGTCCCGAGATGCTGCTACAGTATACATTGTTATTTAGTACAGTAATGATGTACTATATTTACTTGTATAAACTAATGATTAGTCCGTCCGTCATTCCGTCTGTCTGTCCTTCGCATTTCGTGTTCGGTCAATTACTTCATGATAAATGGACCGATTTTCAAAAAACTTTTTTTTTTATCATTTAGATCTATGATTTCTTTATGTACATAATACAAAAAAATTGACAACATATGTCTGAAAAGATTCAATATTATAAAGATTAACATTTTCAATATTACAATCAGGTACAACATGTTATTATATATATATTATTTATATGTATCACAGTTGTCCTTTTTTGTGTGTAAAATGTTCAAAAAGTCAGGCTCTATCCCAGACTCACACCATCACTTTCACACACTTTATATTGGTCACATTCTTTCATAAACTCAAACATACAACTCACAATCGTACATCCACACTTGTTGATATCAGCAGATACAATGTATAATTTGTTTTGTTGTATTCATCTGTCGTATTATGATATGTTTAAAAAATTTAGATTAGACTAGTTTTGGTAGTATTGAGTAGAGGGAATCCATTCCATTTTTTATTATGTGCACTTAACTTATCATCTTGTAATGATATAAGTTTCTCCAGAAAAAAAAGATTTTCAAAAAAACTTGGCACAAGTGTTAACCACATCAAGACAATGTTTGGCGTGCAAAACCCAGGTCCATAGCTCAAAAGTCAAGAACACGTTGAACTTTGCTGATATTCACTATATAAGTATAGTAATGGTGTTGTTGGTGTCCGGGGCATAACTCTATTTATACTAATTTATCTTAGCTCAATTGTGAAGAAAGCTTGTAGCTTATCGAGTCACTCTCGAGTCCGCTTCCTGGAAAAACTAGTACTGGTTTCATATGAGGAGGTACGGTCGTGACCCCAATTGGGCTCGAACCCGCAACCTCCGGGATGAGCGACCGGCACCTTAACCTCTAAACCACCGCTCCCCTTAACTTTGCCTGGCATGGTGGGATTATAGAATGACTGAGCACATATTTACCCTAACACGAACTTGAACGTGTCGCGTGCAAAACTCAGGTCCATTGCTCAACGGACAAGGTCACAGTGCAAGCCTTTGCCCCATTACTTTTTATTGAGATATTTGGAAGGTTGTTGTACATAAATTATACGAAGAGCGATACACAAATAGAAAATAAAACAATACGCCCACCCGCACCATCTTTACTGAAAATCCGGATGAGAATCTATAAATTATTTTCTCTGGCCTTTGAAACTTCAGTATTGCGTGACATATATAGAAAGTAGTGCGAAAGTCGTGCTTATTTCAATATTTCAGTTATGGCCCTTGACAAACCAAAATGTACTCGCAGTTTTCTTGATTTGTCACGGGCCATAACTCTGCTGTAAATGGTCCATTACAGAAATGGTGGTACCTATATACACAGTATTATTTATTACAATTCACGTCAGTTTCAAATTCAGTAACATCAAACATCGTTAGCTGACCAGCGTGCCTTACAATGTATACCATCAAGATTGTATTCTGACTATCTTTAGGACCATTACTATCATAACATACCCGGTACCTGGAGCAAGGCTATATTTGCAAACTGATATTGATAACGATACACTATGGCAATTTCGTTGGTACTAAGAGTTGGTGAAAAAAGAGGGCACAAAAATTTCACAATACCTGCTTGAGACATATTGTACGTATTTGTCACAAATGTCTGAGGAATTGGTGTGAATTTTTCACACATGTGGTGAAAATTTCGTTGATACTTAGAGGTAGTGATGTACCGATGACCGATTATAATCGAATAATTGATCGAAAAGCTTCCGAAATCGTTTAAATCGATTTTATTTTAAATAATCGATGATCGTTTCCTTTTTTTTACTTTGAATAATTAAAGGCAATTTTGTTCAAATTTGTTAACAATGTATTTGGTGAATTGTCCACATCAATGATCAAATAAATTATTGTCATTTGTACAAGAACTGTCTAGGGTAAACACAAGAAATGAAGTACACTTACTGATTTTTTTTTTTATTAGAATTTGAATGGTTTAAGAAGTATAAGTAGTCAGTACTGCAATTTAATGCTTATAATGCACTTTGAAATGCTTTTGGAGCTTAAAATATATACAGCACATGCTTTTTTGTTTTTGACAACTTCAAAGTAGCACACCTGATAAGTGTCAGGATTCCAACCTGTATCTTTCCCTGTCAGAGGGAACGTTCCGTTAAACTTTAGACTCCGGCTAACTGGTCAAACCTACCAAAATGGGGACAATGGTCTCAAATTACAGTCATTAGACCTTCTTGTAAATCCACCTTTCAGGTTTTACAAGGACTTTTGGACCTTCTTTCTACCTTAAGTCAAAGATTTATTTAACTATGGACAAAAAATGTTCTTTAAAATTTGGTAGCTTTGAAAGAATCGTATGGCTTTCTAATGATGATATAATATATAGTCCAAACTGTTAAATTCACAGTCAATTTCTTATCACAGTTGCATATGAAAGACTGTGACAGTATAAATCAATTTGTTGTTTGATTAAAATCACAACATAGATCTGGTACAACTGACAAAATTGTGACTGATACCACTGCCGGTGTAAGTGTATAACTGTATGTTATTCGGTAAAGGAATATAATTTCGATTATTTTCCGATTGTGAATCGAAATACTTTGTCCGATTCAATTCGATTATCGATTGGGTTTGGTGTCCGATTTTACAACACTACTTAGAGGTGGTGCAAAATGGGGGGTACAAATTATTTACAATAGATCTACCTATTTGTGACATATTCGTATGTATTTGTCACAGATGTGTAAGGAATTCTTACGTGTGAAAACTGAGGTTCAACAGTGCACACTTATATAGGTTACCATTCTTTCTTACATACTGGATCGGGGTATCCGCAGTTTTCACCAGTGCTGGAAAATCTTATATTACATACCCCCATGTAATATGACTCGCGTGAGTTACTTGTGACGTAACGTTATAAACATTGTGACGTCAGTTCTCCAAAACATCTGAATATTGCTTGTTTTGATACCCGAAAACTCGAGGTCGGAAGGGAATGAGAAAAATGCTCGAGTTATCCGGGTTCTCGAGTTAACCGAACCATGGAAATTTTACAAGTTTTTCTGCTGTCATATATCTTATGAACAACGAGTTATTTGAGGACCTTTATGTTGAGATCGGATTTATACATTTACCAAATGTATTTATTACATTAAATCACGAGCTCTGATTACCTTTCGTACTTATTTGATAAAATCCTGTTCGTTTTGTTTGCATACATGTACAATCAGGGTAATTACTATTTGACAACTGATTAATGGAGAAGGCGGGGTAATGTTACTTTACTTCATTCAGTGTATTTACGGGTCACTTGGGTTTTTCTTACTGTTTTCTAATAATGCCAGTCGGCCAGTAGGCAATTATGCTAGACAATTTTGGCCTAAGCTTAATTTGTTTGCAAATAACTCAAAAGCGAATAGTGATTATTAACTCACACCAGTTGTCGTATAGGCACAGCACCGGTGAATAACTCGTGGCATTTTCAAGAAACGCTTTACAAACACGTTTCGCTATGGGTTTTTTTGTAAATGTCATCTGAGAAAGAGTTAAATAAAGAAACACATGACAGTTAATATCATTTTAATCGCTCAACAAATGTTTAAAAATATATTTAAAGATCGTTATATATGCATAGGCAAAAGAGATAGCTATGATACAGCTTTGAAACAAAGAAAAAGCACATTTCTTTCAGTTAGCGTAGAGGTTATAACAATCAAACGAAAGCATATACAGCTGGGATTTTCTCTCAAGCACTATCATCAAAAGTCTACTCAGACTAAAAATTTCATCTCATCATTAAAGTGACATTATGCGCATATTACTGCACAAAGTGTATTTTTGGTGACAGTTTTATAAAAGCAATTTTTGGTTGCTGTGCATTTAAATGTGTTAAATTAATGATTAGATCTATGCCGCATTAGTATTTGAGGTTGGTGCTTTAGATATAAAAAAATCGGACTGATAAAATGATAGATGAATGTGTCGTTGATGATGTTGGTAGAGATTTCGGCAGTGGAAGGGAAGCAACTCCTGCATGCAGTTGTTCTTTTCTTAAATTGACTCTCCCAGTTAAATAAGAAAATCAATATTTTGAAAGTTATTTTTTCATACTGGTAGCGGGAAGAGTTTGGTGTATTGGGTTAAAAGTTATTATTTCCTCTACACTTTTGTACACACACCCTTTTCAGCTGGATTTTTACTTGAAAAAAAATGCGCATAATGTCACTTTAAGTTTTCGTAATTAAAAACTCGCAAACATAATTTTCTTTATTTTCTTCTTATTCAATAAAAGTAACAAGTGGGTGTTATTACACATGATTTAAGACGATTTAAATGTACGAATAACATTTAATACACTTTGGCCACTGGACGGCCGATTAATCGATAATTAACGAGAACAGTTCAATTAACAATAGAAGTTTTTCACATGACGTGTCAAAATAATGATGCGCCAGCGGAGGTGAGAAAAATCTGATAATCAGTGACCTCGAGTTGTCGCGGGTAATTTAGTAAGAAATCTACCTGGCGGGACCACAGGTGTTCCTCGAGTTATACGGGGTTCTCGAGTTATCGATGCTCGAGTTATCCATAGTATTTTCTGGTTAAACATAGAGGTAAAATTTCCGGGACCGACAGGAGTCTTCGAGTTATCCGGGGTTCTCGAGTTATCGATGCTCGAGTTAACGAAGTTTTACTGTATTTCGATAAGTTTACATTTAGAAATCTATTTAAAGTGCAAGACGGTATGCAAGAAAAAGTTTCAATCATGAGACACTTGGTTTAGATGGAAATATCCGTCAACTCGGGTAACTGTTTTGCGGGAACTCGGCAGAGCCTCGTTCCCGCCAAAACAGTTACCCTCGGTGACGGATATTTCGATCTGAACCACGTGCTCATGAAAGAAACTATTAATGTATACATGATAATACTGATACATTGTATCAAAAACAATTTAAAACAGTTTAAAAATGACAATAATTTAGTACTTAGTATGTTTTTTTGTTGATGCCGCAGGTTGATTGATACCAATTTGCCATTGGTAATCATCCTTGAAATGTACCCAAGAGATTGTCACTCGTGCTCAAAATGTACTATCGAGTTGTGAGTGCGGCTGAATATATCTAGTGTCCTTTTTATATGATTATATCTGACATATAGCTTCCCTAGAACTGTTTCTAGTACGGGTAGACAGGGTGCTTGCGAGATTCGTCATATGACGGAGGTGCTATGTTCTGCGTTGGTGCTGATGGCTGCACTGGATAGGTTTGGTTATTATGTGCACCACTGCCACTTTGTTGCGAATTAAATGGTGGATAGTTTGCTTGAGATTCACTTTGATATGGTCTGTTTGCTGAGAAACTGTCAATATTTTGGTTATCAAATGCTGGATTGACATTAGAAAATGAACGATTTTGATAAGTGTTTGCATTTTCAACGTTTTGAGCGGCTGTGTTTTGGTGACGGCTTTTCTTAGCATCCTGTCGTCTTTTGCATAAGCAAAATACTAGAATTAACACAAGTATCCCGGCAACTAAGCCTCCAATGATCCCACCAATTATTGCCCCGTTACTGCTTTTACTCTCGTCATCTTTATCGACAGGTGATTTGCAATTATCTGAAACGGTAAAATATTATAGGTTAGAATACATTTCCATGATACAAAAATGACGTGAAGTCAAATGGCCTGACACCATCGAAATACAAGCATATCGTGCCATGCATATATGAAATGACATTTGGACCTTACGATTTATATAGCAAATAACAAGGTCATTTGAAAACAAAATCTCACTAAGTAAACTGCAAATATACTGACATTATAATCAACACGGAAAGAACCCAGGCGTAGTGCCACATAATATAGGACAACTAGTCGCGAAACATGTCCATCTGCGTGTATGTTGTTACACCTTCGAGTTGCATACGATATATCTCAGTTCGGACAGTGAATATTTTTGATTGAAGGTAAAATTGCTTACCTGATACACATGATGAGAGACCTTCAATACCGAAATAGCAGTTTTCTTGACGGGTGCAATAAGGTGAACCTAAAGTGTTCAGGGACTTGTCTTTAGTGCACCAACTACAACCAGATATTCCATGGCAGGTACTTTAAACATAAAAAATATCGTGTTGTCACATCGTGAACATACAAATTATCTTGTTGCTATAGCAACTGCCTCGTCATTTTCAACAAATATCGACAGCTTCAACTTTTTGTATTTATTTTTTATTACTTCATAAAATAAGCGTTCACTCATGAAATATCGAGTATGTCAACTACAATATCTACTGGGAGAATGAATGTCCATTTAAAATAAATCATCGCATACCCACTAATGTTAAAACTGCTGAAAAGTCGACTTCATGATCAGTTATTGTTTTAAAACTTCCGAGACATTACCAACAATCGCATGTAAAGAAACAGACCATTCGTCATCACTCTAAAACAATTCTAAATTTGTCTAAACTAAAAACAACTATGATTAAGCTAATGAGAAATCGACTCAATAATAATGCCAGTTTGACACCTTTGACCCTTTACAACATTATAGCAATAGACTCTCCACTTTACTATTTTTAAATCTGTACATAATTAGACGCCATTATGACTAAAATACTAGGTTTTCATCACCTTTTAACGGAATGACTAAAGTCAACATAAGGATCTGATTGTTATTTGAGGTTACCTAAAAACTTAACTACCTGACTCTCCAATTAAAACAAGTTGAACGGTAGTCAGTTTGAAACATGCTTTACAGCCATCTTGTTCGTACTTTAGAGATGCAACATGAATTAGAAAGTGACCAGAAACTCTTCAGGAAAATGCCATGTTTCTTAAAGGTAATATTTAAATTGATCATATATCTGTAAGTGGCTCTATGTCGCAGAAAGTAAATATTTCTTATATAAAGTAATCTATGTTTAAGATGTAGTGAAAACACTAGGATGAACATACGCTGCACGAAAGCTATATTGTTGTACCTTTGTGTGCTTTGGGCAGCACAGTCTGTACTGTAGCAAAGTGGAAGGTTTTGTAACTTAGCAGCTTCTTGAATACTTTCTGTTTCAAGCGCAGTTGTCCGCGGAGTACATGTATCGCCTGCATCGCTGTAAAGCAAAAGTGTCCGAGTAAAAATATATCTGATACTGTGTCAGCCTTCTGTCAGATTTTGATACTAATCATACTGCTATTTCTGCATATTTACGAACAATTATAAAACAGAAACATCTTTAATACAAACTTATTAGTCAATGGCGTTGAAACACATGCTTTAAACACTGACAGGTAGTTCAAGTGTCTGTAGAAACAGTCAACTAAAATACACAATTACAAGTTGGTCAAATGGTAATGTATATTTATAATCCCTAATCCTTGTTGTTCCTGTCCAATCTAATGGGAGAGTAGCTGGAACGATAACTCAAGACAGAGATTGACATATTAAGTCTAACAAAAAAAGAGAATTAAAGATGTTGCGGACGTAAATCTGGCGCATGACGACTGTTTTACTTTTTATAATACACAAATGAATAATGACTATAACATACGCTAGAAGCTGGTACTTGTTAGTGCAGTAGTTAAAGTCGGCTGGTCGATAACAAAGGCAACCGCATTTTGAAGAACTGCATGCTACTGCATCCGGTACTGCTCCATAGTACTACAAAAAAGAGTTAGAGTTTAAAGTGAAACGAAATATAGACTGAATCAGTTATGAAAAAAAGATGGGTTTTTTTTTTGGTCTCGAATAATGCGTATACGTGTGAGTTTTTCTGTTAATGGATTTGCAATTTTTATTCTGATATTTGATATGTCTATAGCTCGGTTCAGTAGTCCATCAGGTAGGTTTTCTACCCATCTGCGAGTCCGGTTTGAAGGGTGCCTGCTTGATTGGATATGCTTTGCGCTGTATGTTTCTTTATTCTATTTTCTGTTTAACGAACAATTTATAAAGAGCAAAGCATATCTATGGAAGCCTTGGAGGGCCACTTTTGAGTTTCGACTTGCGGGTGTTTTTTTACTTTTGACTTATGACTTTTGTACGCCGTACTTTTGACTTATGACTAGAACTACTGTATTGCCTCTTTGGCGTTTTTATTAAAACAATATAAACACGTCAACACTCAATAAATACAATTTCTATTTAAAAGATTTTAATAAAATCAATTATATATATATATAAGTTACATCATTTGTGTCAATAGTAACAAAATAAAACGTGTTTTAACACGCTTTTTGTTTTGACTTTTGACTTATTACTTTTGACTTATTACTTCTGACTTTTGACTTTTGACTTATTACTTATCACTTTTGACTTATTACTTATCACTTATGAAAAAAGAAACCCTAATCCTAACCCTAACCCTAACCCTAACCCTATACACGGTCCTCACTGAGGACCTCCAGCGGCAGGTTCAGGTAATACTAGGAACCTGCTACTGAGGACCCAACAATATAACAATATACTTATACATATTACAGCACTTTAATTTCCTTCGGTATACCTTGTGTTCTTGCATACCCCACGGGGAAAGTATTGGCGGATCCCAGCACGAGGAGGGAAGAGATCAGCCTATACTTTCCCTAGGGAAAGTACATCTCGGGCTTACTTGACAGCACCCGAACTACTTTCGTGTATTCAACTCGTACCTGGAACACTTTATTTCCAAGATACGTTTCACGTCGGTTTATATGTGAAAGACAGTAATGTTTTTCGTAAACGCAAACAAAGCTCTTATAAGAAAGCACACAATTTAATATTTTTCAAGTTTATGTAACAGGAATTTCATTTTTAGGAATGGTTCGAATTTTCAGGGTACGCAATAACGGTTCAGATTACGAAAATTGTTGGTAGCGAATATCCATGTAGTTTTGAAGCGAGAGTTGATTGCAAAAAGAAATGGTGCCATATGGAACAAAGTGTACCATCGCTAAACGCTAGCTGATGCAGTAACAGCCTCTAGAAAATCGATAATCCAATACTGTCTACATCAATATTGATCGTTGCCGATCGGAAGTTTCCGTATCACGATAAGTCATAAATCAGTTAGTCAGCAAAAATCGATAATGTAAGCTAGCGCTAAAGTGGGACAGTTTCACAATCATTGTACCGATAAATGTTCTGAGATTGCGCTGACTAACTGATTTATTGCATTAGATTTAAAGAATATTTAAAAGAAAATGAAGAGGGGCAATGTGATAATAAATGACCTAAGAAATCATTATTGTGTAAATTACTTTTTTATTTCATAAATCATTTAATCAACAATGAACTTTAAAATTATGTTTTCGTTAAGTTACATAAATAGTATAAGATAGTTTGACACCTTAATTAGTTAGTTAATATATAAAGAGATGAAATGAAAGTCTTAGATTAAATGTTTCTTTATTAACACAAGACTGTTGTTTTGTCATTGTTCATAGTTTAAAACCGAAGCACGTATATTGGTCAAAACGTGGTAATAAATTATCGAACAAGAGGGGTTTATTACCCCCTAATAATCAACATCCGGATTAAACCAATTTATGGCGCAATAAAAACAGTGTGTTAACATTGATGATGAAAATTTATAGATTCCATATATATTTTAACATAACAAAGCAAAAGGTTATTTTGTCAAATTGAAAATGCAATCTTGAAATCCGAGTATAATTAAATATTATGGAAAATAAAATTTTGTAAGAAAAATTATCGACACTCGCTGAATTTAAAGATAATTTTACACTGAATTTATCTCAAAATTAAAGCTAAAACATGAAAATATTTTTCAAAGACATAAGTACAAATTTCTCTCTTTCTCTCTCTCTCCAAATGTGTTCATTTCATAATTCATGATATAAAAAATATATTTTCGACAGTCGCTGTATTTAAAGAAAATTTTACACTGAATTTATCTCAAAATTAAACACATAAATACAAAAATCTCTCTCTCACGACTTTAATAACCAGAAAAGGTATGGGACCATTGTGTCACACTTTTTGCAATTAACAACAATATTCACACTTTTTTGACAAGTGGAGGATACAATTGATAGAAGCCATAACTTATAAAAACACGTACAGGTGACATGTCCCATCTTTGGGCCTTTAAGATGTCAAAATGCAAATACACCTCTAAAGAAGCCAGTTTAATATATACATTTAACTGTGACAATTGAAAAAAAAACCACCAAAGTACACAATAAGCAGAAAAAAGGTGGCATTTCTACCATATTTATTTTATTAAATTGAAACAAACAATTTAAAAATCTATATTGACGGTCCCTAAGTTAATCAATATTTAACAGCCTAGCTTTATTATGATTTCCGTATGCCAGTCGATAATTTCCGTGAAAACCACGGGGACACCCGATCCATCAAACTTTACATGTCAACAGTTTATAAATCATTCAATGGGTAGGTGAAATCGGAAACTATGTAATAAAATTTTTGCACCATTTGATTCCTTATATATTTCACTTGCCGATGCTACAAACGCATAAGCGTTCCTTTAAATGGTTTTCTCTATATAAGACGAAATGTTTCAACAAATCACTGAAAAAATGAAGCAATTTAAGACCCCCATAAGCATTACATAGGGAAAACGGGGTGATAAATTTTAAACCAAAATGGGTAGGTGAAATACTTAATTAATATTTTTGAAATTTATATCACCATTTAGATAAAAGAATTTGCCAACTTTTGTCATCAACGCATAAGCGTAATATAAATCCGTTTAAAAGTTATGACGGTTAAACCGATTTTATCCTTCTTTGTTTAATGTGAAAAATGTACCGATACATCGATTATTGGAAAAATTGAAAGTTCCATATGTTTTTATGGTGTCGAAAGCAAAAGCATCAAATTTTATAAATGTTTAGCAACATAATCTATTCATATTTCAAAGAGCATACCTGCATTCATACTTTTTCTAAACAAAATAATGGCGGTAAATGACGCCACAGTTTCTCTTGATAAATGACTTCACTGTATAAACAAAACCAATTAATTAAGTCAATGTCGGTGGAATAGTCGCATTAATGAAGTAAACTGGACGTGCGTCAGGAGAATTTCTGTTTATGATTTAATTAAAATTTTTGGTTTCACAACGTAAACAAAGTATAGTTTTGGATGCGATCAAGCACTATGTTTTTAGCGCTAGATACATAAACAGTGGTTAATTCACGTGTGAACCTACCAAATTTCCTACGCAAAGGGGTTCCATGCGGGGAATTATATATATTTAATCAACATGGAGTTTTGATTTTCCGCACAACATAGTAGGGCCTATTAAGCGGTTTTCTCGTAGAAACTGCGATGAAAAAGAAGTATGCAAGAAAAAGGATCTTGCATGGCCTACTGTGGAGGACTGGGTTGTCCCGACCCTCGGGAAAGCGGGGGGAAGTCGGAACCTCGCTTCGCTCGGTTCCTCCTATCCCCCCGCTTTCCCTCTGGTCGGAACAACCCAGTCCTCCACAGCAGGCCATGTAAGATCCTCATAATATTAACATATAGATACATAAAAACATAAAAAGTAATTTTTAAAAATTGTTACCATAGCAACAAAAAAAAATCAATTTTTTTTACAGTTCCTTCATAGTTGGCTTGACGCCTGGGGGGCAAGTCCCCAACCCCCCCTTAAAGAAAATTCTCAATTGTATATTATCACTGTTAAAAGAAGGTCTCATGGTAGATAAGAAATATGTTGATTTATGTACATTATGCTTAATGAGCTAGCTTCTTTAAATAAAGAGATTATTATTATTATTATTATTATTATTATTATTATTATTATTGTTATTATTATTAAAGAAAGAGGACACCCACAAGGCCTCCCGAGCCGAGAGTTGCGTCGGCGCTCACTGCGGAGGCTCCCAAGGTCGCCTCCTGACGCGCCGTCACGGCTCATTGATACTAAAATAAATGACAAAGACAAAAGTAACTTAGTTCATTTATTTACAGCAAACAAGTTTACAGTGCTACGCACAAACATCATTTTAAAACCTTAATACAGGTTCGAATCCCAGTTTATATTGTCACAGCAGATCATTATGCTTTTTATGCAGTACCATTCCTCTTAAAGTGTCTGAAAGTAGCAGTCATAAGTCAAAAGTCAAAAGTTGAAAGTCATAACTTAAAAGTCAAAAACACCCGTAAGTCGAAACTCAAAAGTGACCCTCCAAGGCTTCCATACATATCATAAGTGTAATGACTTACGCACGTTTCTTTGCTTCGAAAATTAGTCAAAGACATATTGTGACTTCTGTTTTATCAGTTATAGTGTTAAAATCATTCCGATCTAACGAACCATTATTCACTCATGAAATAATGAGTTCTACAATAATACAACACTATGAGGCTCATGCATATAATAATACAAATCATACAAAATAAGTGGTAAATAGTCGTAAATTTCATTTTTCAAGTAATTGAATATTTGTTTTTAACCAGTATACATAGTGTCGATGTGATTCAGTAAATTCGGAGAGTCAGGTAACATTAAATGTTTTCACGAGAACAAAACCCTAAATACTTGTAAATTTTAAACAATTGTTTCGGGTTGTAATTGTAGTAAACGGCAAGACAAATAGCTGATACCAGTCTTACACTAACACGTGTTTAACACTTCCACAGTTTTTATCTGTCAGAATGTCAACGTTTACTGTTATGCAGGTCTTAGTTTTTCAACGTTTTGATATTCAGTTGTCTTTAAAGGTCCACCACTAAGACCAAATTTAATTCTCTGGAATTGTAACAGGGAAATACAGTATGAAACTGGCTTCTAAAACTTTACAATAGCCGTAGAGTATTTCCCTGTTTGAAATACTGCTGCAGAGTGAATGTGTTTGAATTTCGTTAAATTGACCTGGGTGGTCTTTTTGTCCAGAAACAGTAAAAAATATACGTTTCATATCAATGGAAGTGAAATTCGTTCAACTATACACTCAACCGGTTTAAAAACGCATTAGTGGCAAAAATATTTATTTCAACAATGTTATCGTGTTTCAAATTTATTCAAATTTCATACACAACAAAAACAATATAAACTTGAATTCTTGTAAAAGTTGCAATAATTCATCGCAAAAAATGACTACAATGAAATAAAAACAATAGCGTCATTCAAATAAAAATGTTCAACAGGGGAAATATTTGCGTTTCCAAAACGGTTAAGTGTAATTTAAAAAAGGCATGCTTATTCATATACAGTTGTATAAATAGGTTCCTTTTTACAGGCTTTTTTGATGAGATTTCTGGAAGATTACAAAGATATTAGAAAACTGGAAAATCTACTTTCGTTTTTGAAAATGTGAAATATAATTTATTAATTATTTTGTTAAACTCAAAGTTTCAGCACAATATGGTCAATTCAATGCCGTTTGTCGTATTTTCCTTCTGAGAAGACGCCCGTTACACTTCCAGATTTAAAAGAAAATTCGATTTGGTCTTAGTAATGGACCTTTAAACAGTGGTAGAATAGATAGTTATTAAATCGTTTATCAAACGCATCCATATATCGTATATGTGATTTAGTATTTCAACACATATTTGAATAACTAGGAGATTACCCGAACATAGAAAGAAAATGAATGTGATTACCTTGCAGCAAATGGATCTTGGAGTTATGTTCCAACTACGCTGTATGATGATGAAGGCATTTGTGCCACTCACTGGTCGGATCTCGTACTGGGCATTTGAAGAAACTCTATCTAGTCCTCCCGAAGGCGTCGATATCTGTAAAATGAAAAGCTGGTGATTCATTTGTAGGTAAAATATATGTGTTTTCGATCCAACTTACATGTATATTTACATTATAACCATACGAATGTTTACAGCAAGCTCATTTTGTTAGTAATTGATATGACGCAAATATCTTACAAAATAACACTAAAAACAATATTCTTGATCACAATGTTAACTATAAATGTTTACTACGATATTAATGAAAAGTTGATGAGAAATGAAGTTTACAAACTATTGATTATACTTTCGATTATGAAATAACATTCATTACAATTTTGATGATAAATGTTGATTATGATGTTGATGATGACTGCCTACTACAAAATAGATAATGAGTATCTGAAAATAAAATATATGTTTGTCTCATAAGCTATATTGTACAATTTAAATGACATGCATACCTTTTAAGACAATAAGATACTCATATATAGATATGTGGAGCATAAATTGCTTACCCTGTATGTAAACTGTTCTTTTATATTCTCAAAATCAATGCAGTGTGTTTTAACCATACTGTTGCTGTCAACAAGATCCTCTGCTATCGCAGGTTCCTGTGAGATAAATAAGTTTCATGTCAGATTATGTGCGCATGTCAAGTCAACACACAACTAAAACAAATGTACGGGCCCATGAAATTTACGTTCATACATTTAAATCATAGGCACAATACCACACCCTGTTATCGTACATTACTTTTCTCACATCCAGATCTAATTCACTTACTGTGAAATAATTTGACAAAAATCAGGTTAAATTCAATGCACTTATGAATGCCGGCAATAAATCCGGAAAGTTAGTAGCGATCTTTCTGGCTTTCCAACATGACCGAGATATTATGCGACGGAAAAAAGGGTTCAAAGATATAACCTGTACACTGCGGGGAGACAGCGTAATAGCGTTAATTCAATCACAATTTAACCTGGCCTACCTATACTAAGACACTCAAGCTGATTATCGAAATTAACCTAACTATTAAACCCATAAACACAAGTTTGGTGATAACAGGATAACAATATTTCGAGTTTGAGAGCGACCAGCGTTATAGTTTAGTTTAGTTTATACGTATTTATTTCGAAGAAAGCTTGTAGGTTATCTAGTTTCTGGAAAAAACCAGGACTGGTGTCATATGAGGGGGCACTGACAAGGACACTCATCAAGCTGTAAATTACATTCTGTATAAACGTTTAACTTGATATGATAATTTTCTTCCTCTATGTCCTACATCTGTATATATGATGTGATTTTGTAGAACTAACAAAGGCATTAATTATGATGTGTGAGCTCCTTACCGATGAATCAAACAACCTATTGCATAAGGAATGTTTAAGCATTCGAAAAGAACATGAACTAACCTTATATGTAATGTGTACATTCTCTATATCCGGTTTGGCTGATGTTGGTTCAATAAAATCTTTATGTAAAATAATAAAGCCGCTGTCATCAACCAAAAAACAGCTGAAATGATAAGAATAGATACGGACTTTACTCATTTAAAGAATATCGTTACCTAGTAGCGAATCAATTATTCCCGAGAACTATTACAAGTGCTGTATCGGACATCACGTTGTAACGGACATCACGTTGTAACGGACAACACGTTGTAACGGATATTACGTTGTAACGAAAAGCACGTTTTAACGAACAGTATGTTTTGCCATACAGATACTTCAGACTTTAGGACTCATGGAAATGCTCTTATATCTTAAGTTGTAGACGTTTTGGTTGATATTTCCTTTTGAAAAAAGTTATTTGTTTTTCATTGAATTTTGTACAACATATTAAATATTTATACCAAGAAGGCAGTGTAAAAAGTTCCTTTTTACTTTTCTTAAAGAAAGGTCCATATTATTTGGTGTTCTGGGACATTGTAATTATAATTGTGATCAAAGTTGATAACTTCCTTACACATCACACTAGTGACATCTTACAGTAGATGTATAATACGTCTACTTCAACTCTACGACAATCTCAAAGCACATGTATGGTTAAGATGGGTCTATGACAATACATCGACAGACAACTCATCGACACGACAAATCACCGACAGGACAATAGATCGACACGACAACTCATCGAAAATTACATCGACAACTCATCGACAAACTTCGACAACATTCATTATGCAATATAAGCATACATGCAGGGTATGCAGATACTACTATCATCGTATTTTAAGATTTTCTGATGTCTGACGTTCTCATTTTATGATTCACATCCTATCCTGAATATTGAATGCCATGCCTTTTAAGAATATCACGGGCAGATCTCTGAGGAAACTGATCGACGACGGAATTAATTCTTTTATTTTTCAACTGTTCCTTTTTACTTTGATGATCATGGATGTCTCCGCGAACAGAGGTGAGAGAAGTTATAGC
Organism: Saxidomus purpurata; assembly: GCA_022818135.1. Taxonomy (NCBI): domain Eukaryota; kingdom Metazoa; phylum Mollusca; class Bivalvia; order Venerida; family Veneridae; genus Saxidomus; species Saxidomus purpurata. The sequence continues at coordinate 37,456,079 of JAFMSR010000011.1, forward strand.
TGTTCTTATCAACAAAGAGATTTGGCTTACAACTGGATTTTTGTGAGAACATAATTATCACTATAACTTGAATAAATTACCTTATTTTTGGTACTTTTTTTAAGTATATTTTACATAACCGTAGTGCGACAATAGATCGACGCGACATTTCGATGAGGTGTCTTTCGATGAGTTGTCGTATCAATCTATTGTCGTGTCGGTGATTTGTCGTGTCGATGAGTTGTCTGTCGATGTATTGACGTACACCGGTTAAGATAGCAATCAAGATATGTTTTATTTCAATTCGATGAAATATTTGATGTTTTATTGTAAGATAGGTCTTGTAAAACCATTAATTACTAAAGCAAAACAAATGACGGTGCTAATGATTTCAAAAGAGAAGTAGGCCAAATGTCTAACATATTAGCAGTTTTAAATAAGGCCTACAACAAAGGGCAAAATCCTTATACAAATGTACTAAGAAGCATTTTATACATTATTTCCTCCGTCAGAAATAGCCAAAGTAATTTCAAATAACTATGTATATGTAGAAAAATAGTTATCACCATTATTGTCACAGTAGTATGACTATCAGGATAATTCCTCTGACCCTGCTGTAAAATGAAATTTAGAATTTATCATGAAATATACTCACTGATATGTCTTATCTTTACATTTACTGTAATCAGGGATGGATATTAATGTTTCATACAAGTAAGTAATGGTGGTATCTGTTCCAATCACAGCTAGTGTACTTCTCGAGGAACTGAAATAAACACGAATAAATAACTGCTATATATAATTGCTTACATGCAACATATGCAATAGTCATGAAATTGTAGGTTGTCAATATATATATGACTGTAAGATTTGTACAGCATTATGCATGTATATAAACAAATGTATAACCATAGCAATGTTGACGAGAAAGGTGAGCTATATGTTTACTATATTATTCCTTAAGATAAATTAAACTAAAATGATATTGGTGGAATGTTTGCGTGAACTGTTGCTTTACTACAGGCAGTATTGTGCCATGTTTTGTAGCATCGCTCAAAGTTTTATCGTATTCGTTTGCTTGTTGCTGAAAATCTGGTAAGGTGACACAGTAATTGATCACTAGTTACATTACATCGACTATGGGACGTTATTTCGTTTTGCTCTGTTTTAAATAGAATTACTGATCACAACTTTTTCAACAACAAAAACTAACATCATACACTACATAAATAAACGTTATTCATTTCACTATACATGTACCAATAAAATGCATGTTTCATTTACTTTAGTAAACAATTTTGTTTCTATATAACAAATGCCCGTGTCATATTTTTGAAACGATTTATACCTCATTGTAACAATTTTCTCGAAAGCATACGAGAATAAAATATTGAATCATACAGTTGATATATCCCGAAGAAAGAAAATACAACTTTTACACTCGTACTAGTTTCTTGCAAGTGTAATGAATTCAGTAAAGAAAATCTTGAACATTTACGATCAAATAACAGTGCGGCAATATATTACCTAGGTTCCGTGATGGCGGTAGAGAGTGTAACGAGGTATCCAGATCCCCAAAGGTCGCGGTATGGAGACGACAGGACTATTTTACCTTTGTTGGCAATACTCCTGGCAAACCTGTGTAAACAAATGATAATGGCAAGTTAGTGAGATAACAAACTTTAGAAAGGTCAGCGTCTACAAAGTGTGCTGTTGCCGACCCCGAAATGAATAGGTCAAAGAAATGAATACCCTTAGAACAGAATAGCTGTAAGTTTTAATTTTGTTTTATCTATATATTTATTAATTTACTCCAGAGGCTTAAATAAATTGATAAGCCCTACGTTTTCAATGAATAATAAAGATAAAATCTTTCGTAAGATAATGTAATAAGATTCGTCGATTAAAACAAGTGAGTGATATACCATGGCCTTCTTGTGTGATCGTAATTTTTGGGAAGTTGAACTGCAGGGTACATGCGCATCACACCATCAGTGGTTCCTATATACCGCCATATCACCATCCTACCTGCTTCAGTCTGGGCTTTCCAGATTTCTTCAGCTCTGTACGATGCTGTTACCGAATTTATTATAGATGGCTGAAATATAACGTGAAATACAAGGACCATTATTGTATGCAATTGGTTGGAAATACAATCTAATTTGAATATAGCTGCTTTGAGGATAACTCTTTCAAACCATGTTTTATCACGAATATACAACTTGGCTGTTTTAAATACAAGCTAACTATCAGTTTATATGTGTTTCTGTGGAAACGTAAATTTAAAAAAACAGAATTAAATCAAACGAGTCAGAAGGGCAATATATATATTGAAAGACTCTTCCACATTGTTCAATTATTAAACTTATTCTAAGAGACTAAATTGATGATAAAGGTATAGACGAATGTCAATTAAAATTCGTTAAGATTTGTCCAATGTTGAAACGCTTCTACAAACAAAAAAATCAATAGTTTTGACTCTAATATCTCTGTGAATGTAATAAATGAAATCCAAAGGTTAGTGCATATACAGTTATCATTTTAGTGAGTCAAAGTGTTTAGAGCCTTTACCGTAAAGCCAGGATTTGTGTTAGTCTTGCCGGTGAGGAAGTCTGTATATTTCTGTATTTGCTGGGCTCTTTCTTCTGTTTCTAAGTACAGTGATGGGTTCAAAAATCCAGCAGGATTTATCATCACTGCCGATTTGTCTGAAAGGAAAAATATCGCAAATGTACAAGCAAATCATATAATTAATGTTATGTCCCTTATATTATAAACCTGTGAATACAGCTGGCATTTACCGCATTTTGCTGATACTACTGCTCCTACTTCCCTACAAAACTGACTCATGAATAATAAACCTCTGCTGAAACCACAAGAGGTGTAAGTTTGACAAACTACCATGAATTAAAAAAAAAATTATGTTACCTAAACTCAAATATCATTCTGAAAATATGAGGAGTAATTGAAGAAAAATCTTAAATGATTGTTTACCTTTTGTAGCATATCTGTTAAAATGAACGCAGTTTGTATTGCCACCTGATATCAAATCCCTCCGGTGGTAATAGAATGCCTCGGACTTTGGTTGTAATGCACTGATGGTCGGCTGTGTATCATCGGTGCCAGCGACGATACACAACGAGAAATTGCTATTTGGAACCTGAAAACACAAGCAATTAAAAGTAGTAGTACACCCATCAAACGGGTTGTCGAGATTATACCCTTAGACAGCCTCATTCCAAAAGGGTTATCTTTTTTTGGAAGGGTCAACTTTCTTTTAGCACCGTTTTTTTCTCAATTTTACGGAACTCTAATAACTGGTTTCAATGGAGAGTATCGTTTATGTGTTTTTGTTTCTGTTTAGTTTACATTTTTTGCATACTATATTTTGAGTCTGACAATCATTTTTGAAATGTACGTTCTATGTAGACTATATAAGACATGATACAAATGCCTAAAAAAACTCTGATATTGCAACAACCTATCTGAATGGAACTTGATGGGGTCCTTAACATTACTAACGGTTTATTACCCTAAATCATATCTTAAGAGTCGTGTTGGGGCGGAAGGACCATGGCTTTGGAGGCATATAAATGATATGTCTATATCAGCTATATATAGTTAATCTTCCTCGCCTGACGTACATGGTAAATAGTTTGTTATCGTGTGAGGCCCGTTCCATTCATGACACAATGTTATCTTATTTGAAATATTATTGGGGCTAGATTTTAAACGGTAACAATTGTAAAAAAAATCAAATATAATATACTGTTTTCTACGATAAATGTATTGTCAATATAAATGCCTTTGAAATACTAACTTTATTAACAGTAAGATACATATTTGTTTCTCTAACCTTTCAAGCCTTGCTATGTCAACAGGGAATATTAGCATAACAATCTTTTTTAGCAAATATACTTTGTAATGCTTAGCCTATATATTTCAGGCAAAACAGTCTTGTGCGACTTTACCTTCGATAAATTGGCCAAACCAAAAGGGGAACACGTTTCTATAAATGTACTACAAATCATGAAATCGTTATCTGTATTTATCTTTTTGAGTGAATCCATAGACGGGATGAAGCAGATCGGAAACAAGGTGTCTGTATCAGATCAACACAAGACGTACATGTATCTTACAGTGCGTGGTGTCATCATTCTTTTGCATGAATTGTGCCTACGTCAAAAGTTGAAAAAAGTAGATCCGCACAGAAAATGTATTGGACATTTATCCCAAGACAAACTAATATCGAAAAGGCGCAGACGTATATCGTTGTAGTGTAATACGTAACATTACATTGAACTGCGATGTTGTATCTCTTTTGTTTGCTTCAGCCGAATCGGCACAGCATGGCACACTAACTCAAAAGATACAACCCAGCAGATCAACAGACTGTTATAATCTTCTGTGAATTGAAGGCAAAACTTAAAGGATTTAGAGCATTGACATGTGTGAGTCATTAATATACCGGCATCCAGTTGTATGATGACATCACTGCTTTTGTCGTAATTCCTTCAAAGATGACATCACCTCGGGAAACCGTTCTTGACGAATCAAATGTTTTTTTGCCTGACATACCGCTGCAAATATTAAGTAAATTTACTTCATATATCATATTGTATTGATATATAAATAATGAGGTAAGAATATAATTTTATGTTAATGCCAAGTGAGTTACTATGTTAAGGCAAACAAAGAAAGGAATCTTAAATGCCTGAAGTAACAACCACAAAAAAAGAGATAAAAAAACAACTGTAATGACTCCTGGTGGCAAAGAGATGAAAAAAGGTTTAATAGAAACTATATGATATGCATATATTAAAAAAGTTAATTTAGGATTTTGTTTGCGTAGTCTGAATAGTGATAGAAATGTATTAGAAGTTTGAGCACTGAATACGTTCTCAATCTCAGCTACAGGGCAGTATTTCTTCTTATGCTTCATTTAGCTTTTGCGGCCCGCAATAAGACAAATAGATGGCATAGGCCTACATGCTGACATCATGATGATGATTGAAGAAAACTATATACTTCATTTCAAAGCAGAAAAACGACCAAGTAAAGAAACCTTATACTCTAACATAGATCTAATAAAATTTCCTAAGAATTTTTAAAAAAATTATACCTTTTCATAGAGTCAATGATTTCTTGGGCGGCAACAGCTCTTTCAAGATGCAGAATATCGACATAAATGGGATCATCGCTAGCTTGTGATGGTAATGGTAAAAGAGGATGCATGAGTGTGCGCCCTTTACCGTCAATTATAAAGGAATACGAGTTCTCTCCCTGACGGAAGTAAGTTATATCCGAAAGTAGATTTGACATTGTCAGATCCGAGCAGACGACACCGAAAAACGTATTGTCAGTCTTGTAAACAGGAAGACAAAGTGACGTCAGAAGACCTGCAAAGGCAAACAGTAGCAACATTTCAATGCTATATCAAAAGTTACTAAAATATGTAGTTTTAATGTATGATTTACTTATATGTATTAAGTTATAAACTACATGTGCATTGTAAAAGTAAAAAATACCCGAACCAATGTGAAATAAGTGGTCCATTAAGTAGTTTATTACAAGATCTTTCCACAAAATATGTGCATCTAAGTGTACCATATGAGAACCGGAAGCAGTGCAGCGATGTAACATCCATAATAGTCTGGTTCCCTGTCGTACTGGCCTATGGGTAGGGGCAGGTCACACCAGACTACATCGATAAATTCGCTTTCATTACCAATACTCTGACATCATGAAGTAGTACAATGCTTTACAATGAAAGCAAAACAGTCAGTTTTCGAAATCAGAAAAAGACCTGGCTGATTTGCTAATTTGTAAAACTTTTTAATTTTCGTCGATACATTGTGCGTTGCTAAATGTTTTGTTGACGGATCCAGCAATTTCAACAAAGACGCTAGAGACAAAATAAGTTACCTACCTAAACCAAACAAGCCAATGTATGGTACGGTAAAGGAAGGACCCCTTTGTTGGATGTCTTTACTGAAGAGGTTGTAGTACGAGGACATAGCAGAACGAAGTGTGGATGGATCCTTGATGTGTTCAAATAGCCCAGTCTTAAAATTTTTAAAAGAATACAGTTTTGTGTGAGTCACGAGAACACTCCGGAGATACTTTTTAACTAACATGAAGGGCAGAACCCAACAGGTATATCTACATTTTGAAGTAAAAACTAAAAAAATCATATACTTTGTCAAATGTTTAGGTGTGTGAAAGAACAGATGACATACATTTTTAGCACGCATAATTTGCTAACCCCTCATTGTACATGTACAGACATTTACATCCTCTACGTTAGGAAGCATATATCTGTGTTTAACTGTGACACTGGTGACTTACACTCTTTTTAATACATGCATGCCATACACTTGCAGTTAAATGCCAGTGTAGATGCATACGGAATGTTATTTATGAATTCTAACATGACTCGCGATTTTGTCTCTATACACAAAGAGCAGAAAAATTATCTTATATTAATCCATGAATAACGCAGGAATTGATATGCTGTAAACATGACGTCATATTGCGCCGCATGATGTTACAAAAAAAGTAAATGAGCGTTCGCGTAGAAAATAACACTTTGCATTTATTCACCTTTTGTAATATCTGGTCATGTTAGAATCGAAATAACATCCTTTTCAGCGTTGTTATCGTCTAATAAACAATAATTTGTCGTACTGATGCGAAGTTATTAACCACTCAGGCCACCGGCCTTCGTGGCTAATTACTGCGTGTCAGTACTCCAAATCATCGGTTATCAAACGATGAACACCGCTGGAACGGTTGCTATTTCATTATAAATAACTGCGCATCATAGGTATTCGAACACTGCACTTCCTCTCGATGTCTTTTGTCAGAGTGTAAAGTTTAAATAAATTCCCTTAAATACGTTCTTTTATAGTTATACTACGGAAAAGGTGTGACGGACGGACGCATGGACGTACGGAGCCAATTACCATATCCCCTCCACCTTGGCTTGGGATAATAGTAACGGCCAATCAGCGGTGCATTCAAACATTCGGAGAAATCTTCCCCATGGCAAATGATAAAATATTAGCTTAGTGATTACCTTAATCTCCCCGTTTCCTGGATTACTGAATTTCTGATTAGCCATAAGTGTTAACATTTCAATGGCATCTTGTGGTAAAGCTGAAACATAAACACAAATAATAGAGTAAAAACAGATTTAGAGTTAAAATTATTTAAGTGGCCCCTTATATACAGACATAATTAGTGTATAGCGATTGGAGACGGTCCCTTTTTGATAAGTCACTATTTTGTGTTCGGTCGGGCATGCAATTAAGTTTTTACTCATTATTTTAGCTCGATTGTGAAGAAAGCTTGTAGCTTATCGAGTCACTATCGATTGCTTGTGGTGGATTATGTGACCCATGTTTGTATTTAGTTACTGTTTAAGACTCTGGTGTTTTGATCTAGTCCTTTCATACATTTTCATGTATAGATTACCTTTTCACAAAACTATGTGTTGTATTCATTTTAGTGTAGTGCTAACACATTTGAACTCTTTCACAAGCCACATTATTGTTTTAAACATATTAATAAGTGGAGGGGAAGATTCAAAGAAATCGAAGTAACTGAATCATGGTCTAGCCCCAGACTTACTTTATGACCATATAATTTTGTAACAGATTAAGTTCAGGCAAATTGTATACTGCGCAATTTGACTTTGACGGATATTGTCACGTGATAAATGCAGCCGATAATGATGGCTTTAAGATATCAACGGACGAGGTGTTGCTGACCTAAGATTACTGTAACCTCTCATTGACTGAGGTTTATATGGGATCGAATCCTGTTACCGATCATGCCTTTTTATGTGAGAAAGATGATAATTTTCATACGGAGGGTAGGGTTCTATAACACTGTTGTTTTTTGTAGGAAAAATTGATAGGTAAACTGTCCGCCTTTTACAATAACTGAAATACAACTAAGACTCCATAAAAAATTATATAACTACTCAGGTCATAGCGAAATTTCGGATATAAAGAACAAATCTGTTTTCTATCTTTATTTTATAGGACAATGTTGTATGTATATAACAAATTCTGGATATAAGGAACAATTTTAAACGGTCCTAAAGGTTCGTTATGAACGGACTTTGCTGTACGGTATATTAATGGTCGTAAATCCCTACAATGTCTCCGTTTCAAAACCACGTTTTAGCACGAAATCAATGACATTGCAATCATATTAAATTGATGATAATTATGATATATACTCACAAGCTCCAAGTCCATATGTGAGTATAACAACTTGATTGCCGAGTGCACCGTTTCTTGTAGAAATAAGGCTATATGGATCAGCCCCAGCTGTCTTCTTTCCGTCAGTTAGAAACAAAATAACCTTTTCTAGTAAAACAAGAAAGAAGTTCAACAAACGTTTACACGCAGTTT
>JAFMSR010000011.1:37469480-37526980 GCA_022818135.1 Saxidomus purpurata
GTCTCTGCATGTTGAAAATTTGAATGAAGGATAATTAAGAAGTAGTCCATCTTCTGTCCCTAAGTATTGCCACTTCAGTTCCGGATTATCTCGGTAGTTTTCCTTCATTACCTCCATGATTCTTGTGGTGGGATATTTCGACGTTTTTTTGGAATAAGCATTTTCTGAGATGGTTATACACGCTTCATTTGTATTCACCTGAAAACGTTTATTGGAAGTACTGATGTATAAAATTTATATCTTTATATTTAATCATTATGCCTAACCTAGTAAATAGGTATATGTGACACGCCCCCATGGTGGAGTTGTTAAAGTCGCTGACCGCTTGTATTCACGAAACCCCTGAGTGTCACTGATAGATGGTCAAGTCTAGGTGAGTAAATCAGCAGTTATCTAGTCTGGTATTGGGTTTTCAAAAGGAACGAACTTCAGGTTACCAACCCAGCACAGGTACTCGGGGTTTCGACAGAAACAAATAATTGAAACTATTTTTTTTCAAATTCTCGTTTTCACCCTATATAGTATGTCATTATGTATAACACAGTAGGGTGAAAACGAGAATTTGAAAAAAAAATCAATTATTTTTCTCTGTCCAAACCCCGAGTATCCGTGAACCAACCTACCTCCACCTCGAATGTTCCTCTCAATCACACCAGCACAACAAACACAATGTGATGGAACGGGATTAAGGCATACCCGGCCCAATAAAAATCGGATAGAAGTATTATTTCGACTTTTTATGTTTGATTCACGAACTCAGTATTGTAACAAATCCGACGGTCATATTTTCATCATTTCTCTCCATTAAGTAGATATGTTGACTAATAAACATAAAATCCCATGAAAAGTGTCCGGAAGTGGAATGACCTAACATCTAAAAACAACCTGGATCCAATTGTTTGCAAGCGGTTAGGCTAACAGTCGATTAAGATGTTTAGGTTGTTTTTAAACTTTTTAGAGACATTGTAAACTAATGCATGTATTAAGGTAAGTATATAGACAACACAAATCTCTTTGCAATTATTTCAAAATTAGCACATTAATTTTTAGTTTTTCACACAAGTTGTATTTTGAATCAAACTTTAACCGACGGTTAACTTAACAGCCATGCAGTTAAACTTTGCAACAACCGGTTCCCGGCCATCAAACATTACCACGCAACAACCGGTTCCCGGTCATCAAACATTACCATGCAACAACCGGTTCCCGGCCATCAAACATTACCATGCAGATATAACCGTTGCAAAGACTGTCAGTCTCTAATGTTCAGACGTTTGCCCTTAAATAAAAACTGGCACGCGGCCCTGCATTTTGAAAGGCACCCCAGAAACAACATAATAAGAATATGGATTCGGAAAGCAATTAAAACATACATAAATTCTGGAACAAATGCTGTTTTTTTTCTTATTTCATTTTTCTGGTTTTGACTTACGGAAGTATTTATTAAACTATAACGTGTAAGATTACCTTATGTCTAAATCTTTCATTGTACTCAGTTTCTGTTGCCCGGCAACATTCGACGTTATTATTACTGGTTGTAAACGACGAAATTTCTTGCTCCACGGCAACTTTCAGTTTCTCCAGAGCTTGAATAGGGCCACTGAACTTACTGCTTAACGACGATACAACCTGTAACAAAAGAGACAAAGAAATGTGATACAATACAATTATATATAAACTGCATATTAGGTTGTTTTTGCATTTTTTCCATGTTTTAATATTTCATGCAGAATTGTCATTAACGTTACATATATGAAAAAATGTAGTGTAAAGAACTAACATAACTACAGTTTTGTTCATAAGTATTTGAGTTTGAAATGGAGAAACAAATCCATACACGATCAAAGTTAACTTACCTCCACAACGAGGCTGTCCCCTTCAACAGGCAGGTTACTGTATGAAAGTGTATCATAATAGTTCTGAAAATAAAAAAGACATGTTCTATTTCAAGTTAGTTCAGACTTTACATTTCAAAATTTCATGTTTACAGTATATTTAGACTTGATACACATGTAGGTAATTTGAGGAAAACTGAACGCTTAATATCCAATTTATTTCCCCTTATTTATTTCTATCATTAGGATAAAAGAAACCTGAAATAACTATTGGGAATGACTTACTGAAAATATTACCGAACCAATGAAGACACAGCATTGAATGGTTTCAAAATGAAAAGAAAAAGCTTGCAATGACAACCTGTATTTTATCTACTCCTAGAGCATTGTTAGTGATGTCACGGAGAACATTTCCAAACAAGGAACCGTCTATAAGCTGTCCGGAACATCTTGTAGCACATTCGAGTGTAATTAGATAACACACTACATGTGTAAACTTGATCATATTATAAGTCAGTTATCTCGGTTACTGTAGAGGTTACTGTAGTTTGACGACAATCTGTAAGTTCTGAAAGGTAAGCAAAACATACAGATTATATAAAACTGTTTATACAGGTAATCCACAGATTCCCGTATCCGGTTCCAAGCTGCCTCTTTCAACACATGGTCTCTATAATGATTCTACATCGGTTTGGTTTCAGTGTATATGTGAAATGGCCAAAAATTACTTTTTATAGTAACATGATCTAAAGGAAGAAAATATTTTTAATTTATGGTACGAGGGGCGGACGGAAAATATGCGGACATTCAACGTGCAATTCGCAAAGTTCTGCATTCTCTCATGAACTATTCTGCCTTATGATTTTCAATGAAAACCTTGTATATGAGAGGTGTTTAAACTAGCATGGGCTCCGAGTTAGAAGAACAGAGTTCTGTTATAGAATTCCTGTTCACAGAGGGTGAAAAGCTTGCCATATATTCCAAGGACTGCAGAAAATATACAGAGATGTCTGCATATCACGATCGGAATTTTACAAACCAGCGTTTGTGGAAAGTCTAGATATGAGAGGCCCGCTTAGGTGATCAATTGGGATCAATTGTAGAAAAGTTTGAGGTTTTCGTAATGCACGATCGACGAGTAACAATACAGGAGGCAGCTGATTGGTTTAGTATCTTACACACTTTTACACGAACATCTGAGAATGAGCGAGATGGGTGACCACGTCAAAAATTGTTCGAGTGATTTTAATCGATAGGTGAATGCGTTTCTGAATTGCAATTTATCATTGGTGACGAACCTGAGACAAAAGCTTACTAGTCAAAGCAATGGAAACGAGCAAGATCCCCACTCCCCAAAGAGTTGAAAATATCTCCATCTGCTGTAAGGTAATGATAGTTGTTTTCTGGGATGCTCATGGAATAATACTTATTCATTTATGCCAAAAGGTACAAATGTAGAACTGTTACTGCCAAATACTATTTTGAAGTGATTCTTTAAGCCTTTGTGAAAAACTCAAGCAGTTACGTCCGACCCTAGAATAGAAAACTGTTCTTCTCTTTTACGACAACGCCCCAAAATGATTGCTGATACCAAAACTTTGATTCCAGCTGTTACACGTCCAGGTGTGTTATATGGTTCGAAGAAGGAATACAAAAGCTCCCATTCAAAGAGGTGGCAAAGGTGCATGTACAATTTAACATAGATCCAGATGAAGAATTCTTCGGAAAAAGAGTAAACACATTTTTTTGAAAAGTATTTGATACTTTCCTAATAGTATCGAAAGTCCACATATTTTTTTTACCAGTCCTCGTACAATTTTAGCCACGCTACAACCTACAAATAAAGCTGTAGCTTTATATAGTATAATTATCCTGTTTAACATTGCGTATACATCCGAAAAAAGGGTATACATGTACATGTACCAGTTTTAGGACATGTTATTTTAAATATGCTACGTCAAAAGTGTTTACTTTTAAGTAGTATAAAGTGAACGTACACCTTTTGCAAAACATTTTTCTGTACTCATGTAACACGCCAAGCCCTTGGGTTTAGGTGATCATTGACAGAATGAGTTGATGTTAACATGTACACAGAACAAAACTTAATTACCATCAAACTCAGATGTTAAATGTACACAGAACAAAACTTAATTACCATCAAACAGTGACTCTCCCCACCCCCGATAAAGAACACTATTTGTGATAAAGCTTCATTCCTATAGTGTTATTATACCAGAAATGTCACACATAAAGTTATAAAAGTCTTGATGCTTATATAGCAGGGAACAACAAACCTGAAGCATTTATAACTGTTTTAGAAAAACCGTAAGAATAGTATACGCAGTAACATACATAGGAAATTTTCAAAATTAACCATAAGATTTTTGTATCTGTATGAAGGTGAAAATTGAAGCATAGTTCAACAATTCGATGGGGGCAGGGCTCCCTTTTCTCCTCAGTGCACCAACGAGATAAAAGTGCAGTTGTGGCTTTAATATACTATTTTCATATTTTCTGATCTCCCTTTTTAAAATGAATGTAGCATCACGTACGTAGCAACAAGTAACTGACATTTGAAGATCAATATACACATACCTTGTTCACTGACCTTGCAGTATAGGTTATGGAAACATAAGTGTAAACATGAATTTATAAAATAGAACATGATACAGGTGAAGATCATAGCCTCTCCGACTTAATTACGGATTATAATTAGGTATTCAAAATATCATAAACATAAAGGTAACTCACAGTGATCAGTATTATACTCCATATAAATCAATAAAATATAACGTAATCAACACTCGGGAATTCCCAATACTAAACGCACCTGAAAAATGTCATATGAATATATATGTTTCAAATATCACGCTTCGGCTACTCTTTTCATCCATAAGCAATGAATCAGAAAACTGTTTAAAATAAAAGATTTCGCAATGCACTTTTGAGTGGAAAATTTTCAGTAGTTGGACTTATAAATTAGTAATGATCTTCAATATTTCTAAAAGTACGGTCTACAGTGTATTAATTGTACATGATTATTGATCATGAAACACGCTTCACGGCTCAGTAGCAGCGTAACAAAACATCTTTTTATGCCCCCGAAGGGTGGCATATTAAAATCGCACCGTCTGTCCGTCTGTCCGTCTGTCCGTCTGTCCGTCCGTCCGTCTGTCCGTCCGTCCGTCTGTCCGTCTGTCCGTCCGTCCGTGCGTCCCCACTTACAAATTCGTGTCCGGACTGTAACTTTGTCATGCATTGAAGGATTTTAAAATAACTTGGCACACATGTCTAGCACATCAAGACGACGTGTCGCGTGCAAGACCCACATCCCTACCTCAAAGGTGAAGGTCACACTTGGAGTATGAAGGTTATGGAATCCTCTATATATGCACACATTCGTGTCCGGACTGTAACTTTGTCATGCATTGAAGGATTTTAAAATAACTAGGCACACATGTCTAGCACATCAAGACGACGTGTCGCGTGCAAGACCCACGTCCCTAGCTCAAAGGTCAAGGTCTACTTAGAGTTTGAAGGTAATGGATTCCTCTATATATGCATATATGCACACTTCGTGTCCGGACTGTAACTTTGTCATGCATTGAAGGATTTTAAAATAACTTGGCACAAATGTCTAGCACATCAAGACGACGTGTCGCGTGCAAGACCCACGTCCCTAGCTCAAAGGTCAAGGTCACACTTAGAGTTTGAAGGTAATGGATTCCTCTATATATGCATATATGCACACATTCGTGTCCGGACTGTAACTTTGTCATGCCTTGAAGGATTTTAAAATAGTATGGCACAAATGTCTAGCACATCAAGACGACGTGTCGCGTGCAAGACCCACATCCCTACCACAAAGGTCAAGGTCACACTTAGAGTTTATAGGTAATGGAATCCTGAATATATGCTACATTTGTGTCCGGACTATAACTTTTATTATGCTTTGAAGGATTTTAAAAAACTTGGCACAAATGTCTAGCACATCAAGCGGATGTGTCGCGTGCAAGACCCAAGTCCCTACCTCAAAGGTCAAGGTCACACTTAGTGTTTAAAGTAATGGAATACTGTATGCTGGTTACTCTGTCATGCATGGAAGGATTTTAAAATTACTAGCACATTTATTGAGCACATGGAGAGGACACAGACTGTGAGGCACCTCTTTCGGGGGCATTCGTCACTTGTGAGGGACAGCTCTTGTTTCAGAGGTATAAATAGAATTGGCTATTTTGGACCTTGTCGTGACCATAACATTATACGTAATACATATAACATAATATTTTTATACACTTTTCATTTAAATCGTAAATAAATTATTGTAAATGTATTCAATTAGGTGTTGGAGACCACAGGCCCTGCCCCAGTTCTATATTAACCTTTTATTGGCAAATTTCTATTCAAAACATGTTTTACCTACTATTTATACATTATTGTGTTAAAAAAATAAAACATATAATGAACCAGTAAAAATAATTTTTTTCAGTGTTTTATTTTTTTAACATAATAACGTATAAATAGTTTTGAATAGAAATTTGCCAATAAAAGGTTAATATAGAACTTGACCAGGGCCTGTGTTGGAGACTGCTTTATCTAAAGTTCACCTTGCATAAAAGGGGGGAAATGCATTGCTTTTTTATGTCTTTTTAGATGCCTCAACTGTGGCCAGGCCGTGGGTTCAAACCTACGTGATTCACAGTGGCATTTCACATACATTTCTCAAGCATTGTTTGACTGGGTTGGTGATTCAAGATTGACTCGTTCATAGGTTTCAACCATTTGTTAGTAGATAGAGACTCAATATTTCGTACTACAGTATGATCTTGTGGTAATAGTCTCATTAAACGTGGAATGATGCACAGACACTCAGGGTTTGAACCCAGCTAGCTCCGTCCCATCTCATTATTATACATGTTGAATCAAAAGCAACTCATCTCTTTACAGGAGAAAGTAATTGAAAGCCTTTTTCAAACTTTCGTTTTCGCCATTTCAATCATGTTTCCAATATATTGTATTAAACTTATAATAATGAGCTAGGACGGAGCGGACCGGGTCCAAATCCCAAGTATTTGTGGTATAATGCACTTAACAATTTGCATATGTCAAAAATTTAAACTGTATGTATGCGTAATATTTCAAATAAGTCAGGCGAAATTTTTTCCATCATCTATATCATATATTCCCCTTCTAAATCAGTACAGTAATTTAAATTTCCGGGTCTAAAATATTTCAAAATTATTGACATTATTATATAATATGTACCAGTAAGTTCATAATAAAAATGAACAAAATGTTCAATTTTAAAGAGTTATTATTTCATGGCCAACTAAATGAGTTATGAAGCTGAGACAGAGGTCAAGGTTAACCAGACTGACATGCTGTTATCACCAATCTTTGTTCTTCTGCAGGAGGAAACAAGAGGTTGGGAGACAGTTTTGTCCTGACAGAACACACAATTTGCAGAAAAGACAGCAAATACATATTCTAACCCACTAACGTTGTAGCGTCGATTTGGATTGCATTTTAGGGCATCAAAAGAGGATTTACCGTTTAGTGAGCTTGGCATTTGCGACAATATATATATGATAAATATCTTAAATAAAGTACATACGGTTGTTAACGGTTGCAACACTTACGCCGTCGCCATTAAATAAACATTTTAAACCCGTATATAAAGTCGCAAATATGAAAATTACTACACAGTTAACCTTAGATCACATTGACATCTTCGCGCGAATGATTATTATCCTATTCCTTTTTTTGTGTGAATTACAACCGTCTGCTGAAACAAGCCATTTCTAATTTTTGTTGTCTTTGGTAAATTGGTAAACTCAGTTGCATTATGGCTCCTGTATATATCTTTAGGAAAACCATGTACTATATTTCTTATAATGGCAAGTTGTGTATGGAGCAAAAACGTATACATAACACAAGCCATAATGCAAGCCGTTATATGACCAAGATTCTACCAAATAAAAAGAAAGCAAGTTTCTCCCTCCCGCAGTTGCGTTTTTGTGCCAATTCAGAGTTTCCTCCCTTGGATTATTTGCTTTGATTAATAAGGCACATGTACTCTTTTATGCATACAACAGCTGCCACGGGATAGCAATGCAAGAATTAAACTTGCGTCGTTTATCTTGTATCACGGTTTGTTTGAAATCTATTATGCGGATTGTTTACCTTTCACGCTTACATGAATTGATTTTCGTTATTTTTGCAGATTGTTCCCGGTAGATTCGGTTTTGTGAAAGGTTTTTACTTTCGGACAAATACGATATGCTGCCTTATGAACAATTTAGTAACAGAAATGTTTCAAGGATTTTATTTACTGTGGTTTTACTTTCAATACTTGTGAGTAACTACTTTCAGGTGTTTTAACCGTACTAGTACGTCTTACATTAAAAATGTAAAAATAGTAGCTAAATTGTGCACGTTCACGATAAATAAAACGCACAATGAAATTGATTGGTGACGTGCAAGTGAGCTGTTATTTTACAAATACATAAACTGAGTTATAAGAAAATAACATATTACTCATCAATAGGATGTATTTCAGGTGGTTTATACACATGTATGTCGGTTTCAGATCCTGGTGACGGAGCACTCATGCGTAACCAGAACGTAAGTTTTACCGGAGAAAATCCCCCCAAATGTTTTTATATACTATATACAATATTGACTGGTGAGTGTAAATCACAGTATTTTGAACACGCATGGATAACGATTGTTTTACAATAGCAAATGTAAATATTACCTGAATGGAAATGTTTCATATTTTACACATCGTTCAAAATACTTATTTTTCATGTATAAGGCTAAATATAGTTACGGTTATACATGTAGTAAACACACCTAGCCTAGTTTTGCCATCATGATGACAGAAGAGCAGGAATTTTCTTCAGTTGCTTAATCTTAAAATTAATTTAAATTACTTCGAAGAAAAAATTAGGGTTTCTTTTTCGAATGTTTAAGACAAGACAATGTGTGTGTAACTGGTAACAGTTATTTAATCATAACAAATATTTGCACAAATGTTATCACTTTAAAAACCGGTTAAAATCTGAAAATGAAATAAAAACATTCCCAATCTACTGGCCATATTAAACTGAAACGCGAGGGGTTTTTTTTGTCAGTAAAATAATAAAAAAGAACATATTCCTTTTAAGTCAGCGAAAATTCGTTTAACTCCAGTCAACTTATGACATTAATAAGATAGAAAATTGTTTTGCTCACGCGATAAGTACGACGGTTTAAACTATTTAAGCAAATTGATCTGAAATAATTATTTTCCCTGTTTATAAAAGGTCTAAGTTATTAAATTTGAATACATTGAGTAGGTAACATACCAGCCTATTAAGGTACATTCAAGCCTAAAAATCAACAAAGGTTTATTTTTGTAAATTTATAGGTATAGCTGTTTATACAGTTTTTGAAAAGTCTTTAAGTCAACTAAATGATGACAAATATTGGTGTTACATGTATTACTCTTAAAACGTTGAATGTACTTAATATATATAGTAGTTGATGAACCCGTCTAGAATGAACAACATTCTGGTGAAACACTTTCATAGACTTTTTGCTTCTTTCCTGAAAAGTTTCCAAAATTCGTGAGACATATCAAATGGACTTACAATTGCCATAAGTATAATATATCCATTTTTATGTTATGTTATGTGTTTAAAAAAAAATGAGAATCATGCACGTAATAACTTACATATAAGACGGGAGTTTACAAGACAACGTAACTCGATGGATTGAAAATAAATTACAATCCTTTCTATAACAAATACCGGTATTATATAAGATAATCATATGTTATTTAAAAGGTTAAAACTATAAGTTGTTTGGACAAAATGTAAGATACTTCTTCATTCTAGCCTGCATATTACATGTAATAATTATTTTGAATAAAGACCATCTTGTTATAATGACTACCTTACGCAATAAGTCAAACTGCGGGATCTCAGCGGGTTAACCTGAGGAGAAATCCTAGGGTCGGTTGGGCCTATACACAGTTGTAGAGTCCAGCGGGATGAAACGTTACTACAGGTAATTGATAGAAGAAACAATGTGCATCTTAAACAATGGATACTTTATCTTTTTTCCAGGCAGTTTTCTTTGTTTATATGTTTAAAACATGTAACTTTAATGTAATGGTTACTATGTGCAACTTTGTGGGCTTAACCTGAAAAACAGTTTAATGCAATGCCATCTAACATTATTGTATCGTTCTATAGTTTCAAATGACTGTTTTATAACACTGCAAAAATATATCAATAGAAAACAAATTAAACACAATTACTCTTGTATGTTATGCATACTCATGCTTAAAGAAGTTTATTCTTTATATGGATAGCATATACATGAGCATATTACTTTTCAAAATGTATGCCCATTCTTCCATTGGAAATATATACTTTGTTGATAAACAGCTCAATTGATCTTCATCATAAAGGATATTTGATTTACAAAAGTGTCTTATTATTCCTTTCATCAAGCGAACATGCTAATGGCAATATAGATAAGTATAAAGCATGTGTTAATATCAAGATGCAGGACAGGTGCTTGACAGTGATATACATGTATGAGTAAATATTTATAAAAAAAAACACAAGAAGACTGATTATTTTTATTAACTTTAAAAATGTAACAAAGACGTTTATAAGATTTATAAATTGGATGAAAATGAACTGTACATTTAATAGAAAATCACATATATCAATTTGCCGCCATAAAGTATCATGCATTTACTGTTTTCGTATAAATTGATAATTTCATGAATTCGCAAACATTTATAAACCATTTTGTATGAAATCCTCTCGGATTACACATTATAATAGCGCATAAATTCGTTGCCATTTTATGTAGGTTTAATAGTACGGCTGTTAAGTTGTGAATAGGTTGGTCTCTTGTAGCAGTAATTGTAAGTTTTTACTGTATATTAATCAGATGGAGTAATAATGGTGAAGTGAAACTAGATAAGTTGTGAAGTCTGTTGATTTTTGGTGTATATTTGGATATGTTAAACTGTAAAACCTGTTGGCTATAGAAAGATAGGCATGCCAGGTAATGGCTTTGTTTTCAAACCACGCTATCTAAAGATATGCGAAACGTAATGTTTGTACTTTTTCATGTAACGTACACGGACATAGAAATTACAAACCCAGTAAGAATCGTGTTTGAAATTTGCAGCGAAAATTTAGAAGCTGGAGATGTGGAGTGGAAGACTTACTAAGGTGGTAATGGTTCTGATGCTGGTTGGTCACAGTGCACAGCTACACGGAAAACTCGATCCAGCATTGTTTGCAGAGGTGCTGAGTGACGTTGCAAACAATGCGTTAGGTGTTGACAAAGTCCAAGTATGGGATTAACATTTATACATAAACGCAGCATAATAAATTATTTCAATTTTATAGTACTTTGTAATGACATTATAGTAATAAATAGTCCGATTGAATTTTAAAATAAAATAAAAATGTTCTCAAAAAAGATGTTTAATATACATGTATAAACCAAAATACAAGAGAATCGGTTTTGTTTTCATGCTGTAAACATGTCTTGCAAACTTGCAATATTTAATGAAACAAATGTTCTTTTTATCAGGAATACTACAACAATCTCTCATATACTGATACACCTGTAGATGGATCTACCTTAGCAAAAGAGGTACCTAAATGTTGTCGTATTTCTTCTTAGTCGACAGCACTACAGCATTAGTTTGCATTACCACAGTCTGAAGGAGCTGGTTGAAACTGTAAAAGATATTATTCCGTTATGAACCTGAAGACTGATACATGTATCATTACTTTGACATTACTGCAAAAGTTGTATTCTGGAGAAATTGGTATCACTCCTTTGACATTTTGCAAAATAAAATGATACCACTGTCTTGACATAACTGCCAAAGCTATATTCAGGCAAAGTAAATATCAATACCTTTGACGTTTTCGTACTATTTTCTACCATGTTTCCAGAATTAAGAAAGATTGACACAAAATGTATCGTGTTCTGATTAATATTACAAATGTATGAGGTTATTATACATTGTTGAGTACAATACCGAATTCTACTGGACAAGTACACAGCTGCTGTGAAACCTACATAGGTTCTACAGCTGTAAACTAGTCTATTAGAATAAGATATTGTTATCAAAAATGTATTATGACCTCTTAATTTCACATCACAATTGCTATAGTATCTGCCATCATATCTCATTACGAGGAAAAAAGCATTGTGAACTTGATGTAAAAATATTGAAATAGTAGGACGTGTGACCAAAACGGAAATATTAACTTTTACTAAGTATTTGATTCAAAACTAATTTAAGTGGATAGAAAATGGTCTAACTAAGACAATGAATATCCATACCGATAAAATTGAATATTCTAAAGTCATTTTGTTGAGTGATTTAAATGTTTTTGTCTGTTTCGGATGAATAATTATCTGTTTATATAATGCTTGGCTCTTAAAATATTTGTCATGAGACAGAATGATAAATGCTTATTTGCCACAGAAACAATATAATGAATACAAGAATGTTTATCCTACGTTGACAGAAGAGTCATATGTCCCAATATAGGTCACGTGAGTCCCAATATAGGTCACGTGAGTTCCGATATGGGTCATTGACCTTTACTGGGACTTTACGCGTGTCCATTTATACATCTGAATAAAAAACAAGTTCAGCATTCTACTTAACTGTCACGTGATACAAATGCAAGAATGCTATTGGTTACGGTTCATGTGGTGTGAAATAAACTGAAATAATGACAAACTATACATATTGTTGAACTATGTTTTATTTGTTTCAGATATCGTCATCTCTGAGCCACAAATTTAATGGCCCTATTCAAGCATTGGAGAAACTCAAATTTACTGTTGAACAAGAAATTGCACTCTTCAAATCAAGCAGTCGTCTTCCAGAATGTTGCCATGCAACGGGAGCTGTATACAACGAAAGGTTTAGAAGCACGGTACAGTAAAAAACGTTTATAAGTTGAACATGTACACATTATATTTTAACTTGAACTTACATTTAACATACCAACATTACATGGAAAATTAAACAAAGTATTTTCAGTTAAAATACAGTTAATTCCGTATATAAAGACTCCAGATATAGCGAAAATCCGATTTTCTTTCCTTATTTAAAAGGAAAATATCGTAACTTCGGATATAAGGAACACATTTGAATGTTGTTCGTTATATACGGAGTTATCTGTATAATGACTGTCCGATATTTTCTGCTAACTATGAGGACATGATAATATCGAGATCAAGTCAGTGAAACAATACCTAAAATTTTATTTTTTGATAGATTGTTTTCAGATGCTCATATTTTCTCAATAGGCACTTAAACTGAATTATTGCTATCCCTTTAGAGCTCAACACATTCTATGATATAAATTTGTTCTAAATTCTTGTTATTAGTTTTATAGTTAAAAGAAATTAGATGAAAGGACAACTTTTTCATTAATCAGTAATTCGATATGAAAATAAGGTTAATTGCGATAAGTGTATTTATTTGATAACAAAGAGACTGAATGGAATTGATACGAACGTATAATATTTAGAAAATTTAAAAAAAAACGGAATAGCGTGCGTATTGCAGTGTGAATGCTAATAACTGCTTTAGGGACGCCATTGCGAGTTAACGAGTTGTTTATTATATATTTTGTTTCAAGTCCATAACAAAGTTGTTACATTATACTGTAAGGCATGTAATAAATTGATATCACATGGTATCTGCTTTGTAGCTTGCTTGGTTTAACAAAAAAGTTCAACGTTACATTGAACACGTTTCATAGGTTTATATTATTAAACTTAAGGAAACCAGCCACGATGTGTTCTTGGGACAACACAGTTGTCAAATTTGCCAAGTTATAGCACAAGCAGTGTCATCGTGCAGCTTTACCTGCTGACATGTGTTACTCGTCTTTTTTTTTTACATGCGGCGGCTTAAATTATATCACTTTACCATTAGTTCACAGGGGAGTTTTAATGCTAACATATGTCATTTCATCAATAACTCGTGAAATACGTACTCGTACAAATGTAATGCCATTCTGATATTCAATCCCTGTCATACAGGATCTATTATCCTATCTAAACAAAATCTAATGGCTCATTTTACAGGTGAATACAAACGAAGCGTGTATAACAATCTCTGAAAACTCTCCGAGCAAAATAAGGTATCCCACTACAAGAGTCATGAAGGCAATGATGGAAAACTACCAAGATAATCCGGAACTGAAGTGGCAATACTTGGGGACAGAAGATGGACTGCTTCTTAATTACCCTTCATTCAAATTTTCTACTTGCAGAGATTATGATCCGAGATTTCGGTAGGCTGTTATCTTATTGGATGAAATTTACATGCTGTTTTTTGCGTACGATTTCGGTATGCTGTTTCAACGCACGGAATTTACATGGTATTTTTGCTTACGATACCGGAAGGCTGTTAAATGGCATGGAATATGTACGTGCTTTACAAGCTTTAATGAAAAACCAATCTAAAACACCCAGCTTTGATGAAAAAGGCAATCTAAAACACCCAGCTTTGATGAAAAAGGCAATCTAAAACACCCAGCTTTGATGAAAAAGGCAATCTAAAATACCCAAACACTTGCAAAATATTTGGGGGTTGAACTCAAATGTTCAGTGAGGTCAGTCAATTATAGTAGGAGATTTTTAAATCTTACAAATCAAGTAATATCCTACTCTTTCAAAAAATAGGCTAATATATCTTATTAAGAGAACTTTTATTAACGTTTTAGGACTTTTTATGTGAGTTCAGCGACACCAACCGAGAAAGACGTTGTCATAGTTATTGACAAGTCAAGTTCTATGAGTTCAACCTACAAAGGTGAACCCCTCATCCAGATTGCCAAAGAAGCCACAATAACGGTGTTGCAGACCTTGAATCCCAGCGATAGGGTGTGTATCAAGCTAGCGGATCTGTATAGCCTTAATCGTTTGTTTACTAGAAGATGGAAAGGAAATGCATTGAATAAAACACTCTTTGTTAATGGCAAAACTGTTATGCTTTCGTTGTCATGGAAAGATTAGTCTTGGTAAACTAACATATGATAACATAAGCTTCTGACAGCGCATAAAATCTCATTCTCAGCACGAAATCATGCTCACGCAATATGAGGTAAAATCAAGTAATATTTTTTGTTACAAAGATGGCTTTAATATATATATAGATAAACATAAGCCCAAGAACAGACCTACTGATTAGTGTTATGGAACTTGACTTTATCAAACAATATAACTTGACTTTTCTTTATATTACTTGAGCATGATCTCGTGCTGAGCATGAAATTGTGGTCAAGAAACTTTTATAAGCATGGGGCTAGACACATTTTGGTTGTGAATGTTCAAAATCTTAAGGACGAGAAATCTATACAAAAACGTATTACTAATTAGTTATGCCATCATTTATTTGTGGAAGGCCAGCTTCACATATCTGATTCTTTCGACAAATTTGTAAATACATTGTAGTGTATTCGGGGTTTCAAAACAAATGTGCGTGTGAGGGGGATAAACAAAGAGCAGACATAAATTTACACATTCATAATATGTCTATGACAGTAATATTATAAGATAATGAAATGATCTTCAAAATGTTTCTCATTTTATCTTAAGTAACAACACATACATTTTTGTTATACTATTTATAGCAAGATACCGAGATGCTTGAGTTTCCTCTGCCTCAGATTATCGGAATTTTTAAATACAATTTTAACTATGTCCAAGATCAGACTTTTTCAATGCGTGAATTCGTAACTATCCAATTAAAATCTTGCTATTTATTTGTTTTCAGTTTTCAGTTGTTGCGTTTTCGTCTAGCTCGGAAGTGCTAGGGGCTGGACACCGGGACTGTATATCATCGTACGAGCTATCCAAGGCCACTCCACTTAACATAAAGTTCTTTGGGGAAAGAATAAATGAACTGTTTCTTAGTGGCATGACAAACTATGAGGCTGCACTGGACACAGCTTTTAAATTTTTCGAATCATCTCAAGATAAAAATAGAGGTACTGAAACAAACATGAATTTATTTTTAAGTTAAAAACGAAATCTAAAGATATTTACTCGTATGCTAAGTATACTAAATATTTCTGTCTCACGTAAAGCTTGATGTAAACATAATTTATGAAAAACTTCCATTTCTTTTTAGTGCATATATAAATAAAGTGTGTGTATGTTTGTATCATTGACACCATTTCTTTTTAGTGCATATATAAATAAAATTGTGTATGTTTTTATCATTGACACCATTTATTTTTAGTGCATATATAAATAAAGTGTGTGTATGTTTTTATAATTGACACAAATGTAAGCAGTTGTTTTCTCAATAAGCAAAATGTAAATATGGACTAATACCTTAGTACGAACAAGCGTTGTTTGTCAAATTGTTCACTACAGGTCAGCAAGGGCTTGTCTAAAAACCAAGTTTCCCCAAAGTTATTAAGGTCAAAGTATTAAAATAACATTTAACAAAACGGATTACATTTCTGATTGACAGAAAGGGTCATCTTGTTCTTAACCGACGGAGAAAATACTAAAGGAGGTGACCCTTTACATTTGATAGCTGAAAGAAATGGAAAAGTTGGGAATGGTGTTATAATACTTACTTACGGACTTGGCTCTTGTAAGTATAGTTGCAAGTAATATTACCTTTCAAAATGACCATGATCATAGTTCTAAGAGTTATTTATCACTGGTCCATATTCCTAGAAAAACATATGTTATCAAAGTTATAACAAAAATATATGATTCTGCATAAATGTTTATTCCGGTCGGGTATAGAGAAAATCTTTAACAGGTTTTGTTTACTGTCCTTATCAAAAAATATTATTTATATCTATCAATGAGTGCAATTTCTCGGTGTTACTTATGTCTAGCATATGTTAAAAGCATTCATTATGTTTGAAACATCCCTCTTGGCAATAATTCAGTATGGCTACTCTGAAGCGTACTGTCACCTTTAGTGCCTACAAACTGATATGTTCCAAAGATCTTAACGAGGTCATCAAAGATTTGTATTCTTTCATTATAAATTCCGAGTTTGAAGGCTACCAGCGTTATAAAAAAACTAGTTTTATAAATTTCGAATAAATTGCAAGTGCACAAAACAGATACATGTATGTTATATCGGACACACTGAAATCACAGACAGCTTGTGTTCTTAGTTTCCAATGTTTGTCAACCTTAGAATAACTCTAGAATAACATGTTACTAGCTAGTCTAAGAGCAGCTTGCAATTTTTAAGTACCATCGTCGGACACCCACGGTTGTTGACTGAACTTAAATGAATATGTTCTGAGTAAATAATAAATTTTTCCTACTCCGGCGGAGTTTCGATCTCTGATCTCCCGCGTGCCAAGCGGGAATACATGGCACTGCGCTACCGAGGCTTTGCTTGATAGAGCGTATAACTTCGTTTATACCGATACGACGTTTGTTTCGGAATGGCGGTACAAATTTATGTAAACAAACGAATTTAACTTCCCAGACACTTTTAATACGAAGTGGACAATTACAAACTTGGTAGTTTCGTAAAGTATATTCAAATATCTATTGGTAAAAAATTGTCTGCATGTTCAAAAAATTTCAAAGTTGGTTTAAAAGGCTATCTTCAGCCGCTATGGGACAGAATATCGGTCGTTCCGATGAATTCCTTAACTTTATAACGCTCGTAAACTATCAATCATTGGCCAATTTCTATCATATTTCTTTTTATTTATTTATCATTCAATATGCAATAAATAACCATCAAGTTTTCTTACATAAAAAGTTAACGTAGAAGCTTTGTAAAGGAAGTGTATTTCAGCGCACAATACGCTTACCGTAACAAATGGCGTTTCAGATTTGCATAATTTATTCATAAACGCAGGAGCATAGAACTTTGTTAGTGTATCGATAAAATCATCGGTTTAAAATATGCTACAGTACCGTAAACCATTCAATAATCTACGTAGAGTTGTTGCACAATTAATAGGTGGATGCGATTTTTTTCAGAAGGCCTCTACATTGATTAATTGTGGTAAGATGAAGCATTTTTCGCCATAAGTTATTCTTTGAAATTGTATTTATTTATCATTATACGTTCATTGATCACATAATCTATATTTCTAGAATATAATCGGTTAGATGTAGGGAGTGCCTCTTTATTAAAGTTATTTAATATACATCAATATTTGCGGTTATTATACATTATATATTTCAGCATTACCCAAATCGGCACAAGATATGCTTTCACATATGGCTAACCAGACCTACAGTGATGCAAGTAAAGGCGAAGTAAAGGTTTGTATAATGCAATAATTCCATCCCCCACCCAAAAATTTCCACACAACTTAATGTAAAATCCGGCTACGTTTATTTGTTGGTGATACAGCTGCGATCCAAAATAAGAAATATCCGTACACGCAGGAATATTCCCTAGTATAACTCTCATATTATTGAAGAACTGAATGATTCGGAACAAAAGGAGCTTTTTTATTTGCAGACACAGAGACGATAGAAACCTGCCAGTAGAGCATTGCAAATTGCATGGTTGTGTAACCCACGATGAAATTTATACATGAATAATATAGAGGATAATTGTTGGTTTTGGTGTTAGATCACGTTATAATTTCACCGAGTGGGCACTAAAAGTGATATTTTCATAAGTGGCGCATGCGCTACGAGTAAATAACTACTTTAGTTGTTCACGAGTGAAATTAACGTGATAATACACCAATACCAACAATTTTTCTGTTTATTTTATGGTTAAAACCCTACTTTTGTTGAGTTTGTTCCTATGAAATATCGAAAGTCGCGAGAAACGTCACCAGAAAACGTAGCACAAATTACGCCATTTTAACGACGTCATCGTCGCATGGTTTCCAGCATTAATTACGCTCTTTACACGTTTTGATGTTAATCCGGGATAAAGATTTCAGAAACAGGGAAAATAAAAATGGTAATCCACTGTTTCAGAACTGTGGATTATCACTTTTATTTCACTCAGAAAACTCTATAATTCACTGGAAAACATGAAATAAATTCTTTTCCTTTCTCAATAACTCAATTTATTCGCCGCATGACTTTTTATGCCCCCGAAGGGCGGCATATGAAAATCGCACCGTCCGTCCGTCCACTTACATTTTTTCATGTCCGGGCTGTAACTTTGTCATGCATTGAAAGCTTTTGAAATAACGTGGCACAAATGTCCAGCACATCAAGACGGTGTGTCGCGTGCAAAACCAATGTCCCTACCTCAAATGTCAAGGTCACACTTAGAGTTTGAAGGCAATGGAATCCTCTATATATGCACACATTGATGTCCGGACTGTAACTTTGTCATGCATTGAAGGATTTTAAAATAACTTGGCACAAATGTGTAGCGCATCAAGACGACATGTCGCGTGCAAGACCCATGTCTCTACCTCAAAGGTCAAGGTCACAGTGTTATAAAGTAATGGAATACTGTATGCATGGTAACTCTGTCATGCACGGAAGGATTTTAAAATTACATGGAACAATTATTGAGCACATAGAGAGGACACAGACTGTGAGACACCTTTTCCTGGGCATTTGTTACTTGTGAGAGACAGCTCTTGTTTTTCCTTTGTAAGCGAGGTACATTTGAACACATCACAGATCCATCAAAGCTCCGCTCTGCCATGGCAGCATTCTATAACAGATTCAGTAGGGCAAAGAAACCACAAGAGGCTATATTCACTCTACCATACTACGACCTCTTTGGCTTGGGTAACATTTTGAATTTCATTCCAGATCTTCCTCTTGTTTTTTCGACTTGTTCAACACATGATTATGAAGCTTTTAGTAAAGACATCTTTCATAAATAGCAGGAAGTGAGGGTTCGCCCGCTAGTGTTTTTTTAGGAGACACGGTGTCATTATATTAGTTTATATTTGTCATAACGACTTGTAAAGCGATCGCATATAACATTTATAATTAGCCTATATATTGACGTTCAATGTAGGCCATTTGACTTGTATTCAAGGTCTGCTGATGTCGCTATGTCTACCTGTGTACCAGTCTAACAATTCTCTGTTTGGAGTGATTTGTTCAGATCTGCAATTATCCAATCTGGTATCGGATATCTCGTATTTCCAAGAAGGTGAGACCTCTTATTCATTTATCATCGACGGTAAAGGCCGTACTCTAATGCATCCCCTACTGCCTCTACCATCTCAGGCAAGTGACGATCCAGTTTACGTTGATATACAACACCTAGAGAGACAAGTGGAAGCACATGAAGTTATACAATCCATGAAAAGGTAAATACGTGTCAGATTTAGTTTAAAAACACGCCCTCCAAAAGTACGTGCGCGATTAAAAATAAATCAAACAGGAGTTAGCATGTCACCTTGTCGGAAACTTCATGGTTGTCAAGGAACTTTTGGATAGCACTGTATATGAATGAAAATGTGGTACAACCAATAAATATTTGAAGTCATTAGTTTAGTTTATTTTTGCTACTATTATTAAATAATGGTATGTAAGAAAAAGAATATTTCACTGGCTTCTCGTCAGAGCCTCGTTACCGCCAAAACACAGTTACCCTCGAGCGCAACCATATGCTGCTATCAAAGATCGATTTCTTTACGTTTCTGAACCTATGATCATGTTATTTCAAGCCGAACTTGTGATCGTGACGTATCAGCTAGTTACAGCATTCACAAAAATATTTTGTACAATTGTGTTTTCAAACAGAAAGTGTCGTATTATATCACACTCAAAGAACTCTTTAAATAAGTAATATAGTAGTTACAATGTATTGTTTTATTTTGAAACTAGTGGGATGTCTGGAAGTAAGGCTTTTCCTTCAACGAGAACGTTGTCGAGAGGAGCTGTTTACTATGAGGGAATAAAGAATACAACTCTGATGTCCACCTATTACTGGACACCGGTAGTATAAAAGCTTATTATAATTGTATTCAAAACAGTTATAAATTAATTTAAGTACGTAAAGATGACTTTGTTTTCATTTTGTCTTTGATAAAAGAAGAGATGCATATGTTGTTTCATTCGTATGACTGCGTTTAAATGTAACAACAAATTGCAACATTGCAACTTTGAATGTCAGCTCCTGAACATGCGTTTCGTCATAAATGTTGATCTTTTTGGGTATTGTCTTTTCACATTCATTAATCTTCAGGACACCGGAGTAAATTAATATTTAAACTTTTATATGTCCAGATGAAAATCACTGAAATTATCATAATAACACTATTCAAATCACGTAAACAACTTCTTTAACCTTTGATTATAGTTGTGATGTGTAATATCAATTTATTTAATGTTTTTCGGTGGTTTATCGAAATATAACGGTGGATTATATTCCGATAAACTCACTGTCAACGCAGTAAAATTATCAAAATATGTTACCCGGATTAACGTCAAAACGTATACAGAGCGTAATGAATGCCGGAAACCATATGACGATGACGTCGTTAAAATGATGTCTTGTTTGCGATGCTTTCTGGTGACGTTTGACACTTGAAATAAACAGAAAAATTGTTGGTTTTGATACCATATTACGATAATTTCACTCGTGAACACCAAAAGTAATTATTTTCAGTCCTGGCTGCGCCACTCGTGAAAATATCACTTTTGGTGCCTTATCTGTGAAATTATAACACCAACATTTATTCTCTATTTGTGTAATACTTTTTAAATCAATTATTAATTTATAATTTAATTCGAATCTTACAGGGAAACACTTGAAGACAGGCTATAAATAACAAAGTTTAGTATGTAAAACTACAAGTATGACTGCAATTTCTAAATTAAGCACTGGGGAAATTGTGCGAATTTTGCAGTTCTTGTTTGATTCGTGACATGACAGTAACGAGTTTCATTTCCGTAGGTTCTAAAGAGCAACTTCTCACTATGTATCGTTGTCGGGTCTGGAGACGTTCATGCTACCATAATCGCACTGCAACCCAGTACAGAGACATTTTTCTATCACAGAATGGATGTTTCGGAAAGAATGTACTCAAGCTGCAAACATTTTAATAGATTTGCCACTAAAGGTACATGATGAACTTGAATCACTCAAAGTAATTAATTAATGAAATAAAGATTTGGATACATGTTGCTTGGTTTATACTATATTCATTGTTATTACAATATGGTGGCTTTCACGCTTAATGGTCTTGATGTTCACATCAAACCTTACTACTTGAAAATGTGTAAGAGATGCGCCATCCTGCTTACTGTAGAAATAAATCACTCTTGAGATAGTGTATCAAACATATTCATAAACATTCATATCGCACTGAAGTATTTTGATCGGCTTGGCACTGTAAAACTTTTTATATACAATTTTTTACATTTTTAAAGATAGATGTACTGTGA
The DNA here is from genome assembly GCA_022818135.1 of Saxidomus purpurata. NCBI lineage: Eukaryota > Metazoa > Mollusca > Bivalvia > Venerida > Veneridae > Saxidomus > Saxidomus purpurata. The sequence continues at coordinate 37,491,701 of JAFMSR010000011.1, forward strand.
TGATAACGCCGAAGGGTTTTGTTAATCCGTCACTGTACCTAGAAACAGAAGAAACTGTTGTCCAAATACAGAAGTACAAATCATTTCTTACCGGAAATACAACTACAAACCCAGGTTTTAAGGTAAAAATGACGACGTGAAGACTGAAATCTTGTTTAACGTGGAATATATCACAGATATCGTTACCTAATACATTAACCTTTTTTTGCGATAAACAATGCATCAAGTTACAACATCTTAGTTGTTCACCAAGACAGGAACTTTTCATTTATATTCAATGACATGTCTCTTAGAAATCGATGTTCATTTACATTCTTCAGATGGTAGCTTACTTTAATTCAGTTTCAAGGTCGTTATGTAAATCAAGAAGAAAGAGTTTTCAGTATACATGTATTGATAATTAATTTTATTTAATCTTTATTTACTTTCATCAAAGAGCTATATAATATTACCATGGATAGATAAAATAATGTATGCTGAATACCTACATGGCGTAAGAATCGTTTGATGAGTAAAGCTGTCTTATTTTAAACTGTTCTTAAACCAAGACAAAACAAAATACAAAACAAACAACATAATCATTATTTAGGAACTAAATCGATCATTATTTTGTATTTACATTTTGTATTTCTTCATTTAAATTACATTGATATATACAAAAAAGTACATTAAGGTTTACTGCAATTTTAGGCTTCCATCAAAAACTCGGTAACGGCTACATATAAAGCTGAAGAGGTCTGGAAAACAAGTCCTGAAGCAGGCAAGATGGTGATTTGGCGGTATATAGGAACAACGGACGGTGTAATGCGAGTGTACCCGGGCGTCCAACTTCCAAAAAATTATGATCATTCAAGACGTCCGTGGTTTGTTGTTATGATTATACATGTACATGTATTTGAATGTAAACAAACTATTTGTCAATAACAAACAGTTGCTCTACTATGAAACAATGTTCAAGTCTCTTTGTAGTACTTTGTACATCACAAAATACAATTGTTTTTGTGAATTACAAAACTGCGAAGATATACAGCGATGCTTTTCTCAAAAAAGTAAAAGAAGCAAAACATTGAGATAAAAATGCGTCACAAATCAATGACTAATACAGTACTTGACATTAATTATGCGACGATTCAGTAAGATTTGCTATTTATAGATTTCTTGCCGTATCTAAACCCTCCATAATTATCAGTTTGCGATAATCAGTCAATAAGTATGAATATATTTCAAATACATTTACCTTATCAACAACGGCAATTTGTGGAATTGCTGATTTGCTTCAGCAGAATTATCAATTCTTTTCACACTTTCCCTATCATACAGAAAAACCTTATTGCAGGTATGAAAGAACTATCGCTCACAAAGGAAAGCTACTACTTTCCACACCGTATGAAGATCTTTGGGGAGCTGGATTCCTAATTACCTTATCAACTGCTATAACAGAACCCGGGTAACAGATATAATCAAATTCAGATTATGTTATTCAAATCTGGTGAAAGTGAATAAGTTGTAAATTTATTCCACAAATTATAAATTAAGCAGTCATGTTCTAGTCTTATTGTACTTAAAACTGATCTTTTATTTTGTAACTTGATTTTGTTATATTGAAGGAAAATACAAGGCAGTGATTTGAAAATAGTACTGCTGAGCTAAAAACCCAAAGACCTGAACTGAACTCGTTACAATCATGTTCTTTCTTGTGTCAGTTCTGCATTTGTGTTCTAAGTTTATTATTTTGCAGACCCTCTGACAGAACGTTAGCTATAATCGCAACAGACTTTACGATGACATATTTATATAATTCACTTATATCGATACCCGAGTACAGGATATGTGAGGATGGCCAATATGAGTAAGTTCTTAATACTTTGAGTCTCTCTATGTTACGTCAAATATTTAAAGACATTCAGGTCGTTGAAGAATATTGTTAAATCATAAAGAGGCATTGACATCATTGCATTCTTTCCAGGTTAAGCAAGGGGCTGTATCCAACTGTGGTTTAATATGATTTAAATCATTTTCTCAAATCGAAAGATACTTTGTGTCAGAAATGTTTGTTTGCAATAGTTATCTTACCAGCAGTCGTCAATGTCTTGGTATACATACTTGTGTGTACTTTCATTGCTGCAATTTAGTTTTGGTTTTACGAGGACAGCAGATTTCTGCTTTAGTTTACAGTAAAAAAATGATGGTGCTAAGTAAAGCTTCATTTACAGTTTAAGCTATGATATTTACACATGCACGTGAAGCTCAACGATTTTAATGTATTGCATCGCAATGAAAATGCTGCGTGTCTGCATACATTTTGTAACAAAATGCGTCTGTTTTATGAATTCCACTTTTTATTTCCATCTTTTCAAGTATCTTTACCTACAAAGTATGTACAGAAATGTAGTTTTTCAGTTATAATTGCTTTACTAGTAGTTCTATGTTTTGTTGTTGTTTTTCCTCCTAAACACAGTGTTTATCTTTAATAATCTTATATCAATCACAGATGTTTCTTAATCGACGATAGCGGCTTTATCATACTACACCCTGACTTTGTTGACACAACTTCGAAAACACCGAATTTAGAAAATGTTCACATCACATATAAGGTAGCATTTTCTGTGTTTTTAAATTAAAATCTCTTGTCTTAAAACCTGTATGAATTAATTTCATAATTTAAAAAGAAATTAAATAAAGGATTTGATAGATTATGAAATTGAACGTTTTTTCATGCAATTATAAATTTGAAGGGCATGATATTTTAGTTTTGCACAAAGCATTTTTGTGAGAATTTATGCGGATATTTCTTATTGTGCAACATCACAAAAACACTAGAAGCCAACGTACGTATTATTTACAGGAACCAGCTATTGCAGAAGACTTGATGAGTCTCTATATCATGACGAGAGTACATTGCATTGACTTCGAGAATATGAAGGAACAGTACAGTTATAGGGTCAGTTGCTAAATGTGTTTCTTTACTATTCTTTTTAATTTGTTACAGTTTGAAACGTAGTGACATATATAAGACTTGCAAAATTGTCTACATTTGTTTCTGTTTTTTATATTTTATCATATCGACATTCGCACATAAACACGTTAGCTTCAATATCTAATATATACATATGACAAATAAGGTCAAAAATTCGAAATGACAAATTAAAGTACTTGCTTAGACATATCTTGTACCTTTGAAAGAAGTTTATGTACCTTCATTCCAAAGAATTCTTGCAAAAAATTTTCAAACATTAAATCCAATAGCAGTTTTATAACACTAGCCACTGCAGCTTGACAGATTAGGATAAAAATTTAAAAGAAAATCAAAATAATTCAGAATTCAAACGTTTGTCACTAAAGTAAATAGTAGTCAAACCTGGTGACCTATTCAACCTTTTGATAATTACAACATTCTTAAAATTTCTCCAGTTTAATTTTTGCAAAATAATTGCCTTATTTCATAAATCGTTTCACTGAACATGTACACAATAATTATATATATACATTAATTTAGAATTATATGAAGCATCGAAAAGCTAAAGTATTTGACTTCAAACAGTTCAATTTGTTTAAATCAGCACAAATTATCAGCAAAACAGTCTTTCACATAAACAATTTAAGCACTAATTGTTTATTTACTGCAAAACTCATACATGTAGTTTAATGATGTTAGCTAAGAGGCTTATCATGATACCCCCTAAAAACAGGATCAATATAACGTAATAAAAAATTGTCCATGTGTTCATTATTTTTTGCAGATTACCACGTCATCAACTGGTTTAGACAGATTATCTTCATATGCTAAATATGAAGTGAGACCTGTACAAAATACAAATATTTTTATCGTTATTCAGCAGAGACTTTATATACCGCCATATACTATATGTTGCGAGGTATTGGTTTACTTCATTTCAAAATGTTCTGATTAACTACTACATGTATTCGTTGTAAAACAACACTTCAATACAATCCAGTACAAATAACATGGAAATTATTCGTATTCCTAATAAGTACTGTATAAAGGCGAGCGGTGGTGTAGAGATTAATGTGTCTGACGCTTATCCCGGAGGTTGCGGGTTCGAGCCCGACTGGGGTCACGACCGTACCTCCTCATATGACATTCGTACTGGTTTTCCAGGAAGCGGACTCGAGAGTAACTCAATATGCTGCATGCTTTCTTCACAATCGAGCTTAAATAAATTAGGATAAAGTATAAAGTAATAAGTACTGTTATGTACTTAGCGGTACTTGTTAACGAACTTTTTGTTTATGTTTTTAGTATATAATTTTCGTACAAACAGCCTTCAGTCAAAGAGAGACCATGCGTATTAAAAGACTAGTATTTTAACACCGAACTTACTTGGTACATAAAGAAGAAATTACGATGTATTAACAGACCGTCACATTAACTGACCATGTTTTCAGATGCCAAAGCGTGGTCTCTTAAATACAAGTTATACAGTATTTTACTAAGTTAGCATGTGACAATTTTTCAGTATACTGATATAATCATACATGTGTTTTAGAGGTACGGACCGGCTCCGAATTCACTGGAATGTAAAACATCACAGTGTGATTGCTTGTGTTACAGAACAGCATACCTTACCTACAGTAATGAATGCAGTAATGAATATGAACAATTAACGTACGTATATTAGCCCTTACGGAGATTATTAGAAACAGTGTTCATGGAAACAGCACATGACTATGTTGTTGTGTACAGCCCGACAGGGCGTGCGGGGGTATGTCTTTCCATAATCAATGAGAGAGCAATGGAACCAATCTTAATAACACTGTCATGTTACTGTCCTTTTATTTAATACCTTAAATCATAGAGGATAGTTGAAAATTAGTACGTAATAGATAGATATATTGACAAACGTATAAACGAACTATTTTCGACTTACTGATATTACAGTTATACATGTAAATAGCGCATGAAGAATATGACGTCACGACTCAGGAAATTTACAGATACGTATGAACGACGTAAACATTCATTAAAAAGAGTAAATTTCGTTCCTAAAAGTGCCAGTATATCATATAGAAAAAACATAGGTATACAACAAAAGTTAATTATGTATAATATTGTAGTAGCAAATTTTATATCTTAATCAAACTATTAACGGAATCATGATGATATTCACAATACTATCGGCACAAAGTAGTATTTGCTGTTATATTTGTTGCATATAAGAAGTACACACATGTGCATTACACGATGAATCAAGTACATAATCAAAATCTATGCAATACAATTGAAAACAGATTTATGGCGATACGGATTTGCACAAAGGCATTACCACACACGTAACATGACACATGAATAAAATGTCATGTAAGGGACATTTGAGAATAATGAAAACAAATGTGTTGCCACACTATTTGTTTTCACATGCTTCACTATTTCAATGATATAACGATCGTTTGCATTGACAGCTTGAGAACAACAAAGAATTGATTTATAACAATCGTTCAAGTGACGTAGGTGATGGTATTTATTGACTATGTAGTTATGAATGCACACATTTATCTGTCATGTAAGAGTAAAAAGATTTACATTTTTAAAAATATTACAATATTAATACTCTTTAAATGAATATGTTCTTGTTCAGAGATGCAGGTCCCACATGCACACCTCGAACCCCTGCACTGGAAGCACGAAGTGTCTCTGAAGTCGAGAAGATCAAAACTATTTCTAAATGTTTTGAAACACACTGTGATAAACAGATGGATAAAAGGTTTGCTTACTATTTGGCTTTGAAGTACCTCTTTTGTCAAAACAGTAATTCGCACGATTCGAACATATAGTCGTTTGGATAAAAGTGCACTACTGTCGTTTTTAAAATATTTGAATGAAATATGACCAAGGGAAAGAATAAAGAAACATTTAAATCAAATTATCAATGCTGTGAGCAAATATAATCTTTTATTTATAATTCTCATGCAGACTAAGCATATCTATCATTATGAAATACATTTTACTAAAATGTATGTCCTTTGCATTGGCTCTAAAATGAAAAATACCCTCTGCCTTCAAAAGGCAGGAAATAGTCCGTGAATATTAGTTCAGGCAATGAAATAAATATACAACGATGTCAAAGAGAAACCTGTTTTTTTTCTATTTAAAGAAAACCTGCAAAGTTCTAACTTGCTTTGAAAATTATGATACGGTAGAAGAATTATAAGGGCCCAAGCGCGTTCAATTCTATTGCAGTGACTGCCATGCGATATCAGGATGCAGTTGGTGTTCCAAGGACCAAAGTCTAAATGCGTTGTTAGCACCATACTGTACCAGACAAGAAAATTGCTACTTTGGTATCGAAAGCTTATCCCAGTGCGCAGCAGGTATTAATAACACTATTTTAAAATACAGTTGTGATCGTACTTTTAGATTCGACAAGCTTACCTTTTTCGTTTGAATTAACTTCCTTTTCAACAGTATTTCAGTCATTTCAGTCACAGGCGGCCATTGTACCAAGGAATTAAAATGTACAACATCCTCACTTTATTGAGCGAGTATGCAGTATTTCAAGCAGTCATTATTCTCATAGTTTACAGTATCCATGTTTTGTTTTAAAGATTAAAGTAACACTACAAACATTTACCATTTAAATAAATGTTTATTTAACACACTGTACTTTTGAACTCTTTGCTATGTCTCTGATCCAGTGTCATTATGACCTTGCATTAGAAAAATGGTGATGACACAATTTGATCAGAGAAATCAAACAGAGTACTAAACAGAATTGGTATATTTTTTTGTCAAAGAATTGTCGAGACATAGTTTTCATACTGCTTATAGTCAAAAATGACACTTGAAATTTGTCTCTAAATAGTAAACCTGTATTGATCTCTCATTTCAGGAATTTGTGAAGCCACAACAAAATCACCAAATGCAGAAGAATTTGATAATAAAAATAGTGTTATCGGCATAGCTGTAGGCAGTGCAGTAGCCGTAGGTTTTGCTGTTGCTATCGGAATTTACATTTACAAAAATCGTCATACGCCGCACAATAGGTCTAGTAGAGACACCGTAATTAGAGAAAACGTTACATCAAATTCTACATTCGCTAGAGATAATCCTGTTTTCAAAGCAGAATATACGAATCAGCTAAGTTGAATTGCGGTACTTGTTCGCCACCTGACGGGTGTACCAGATGCGACGGACATATTCAGTGCAGTGCAAACTGCAAGGCCTCTCAGCCACGAACAGAGAAGTCTACCCAGTCCTGCATGTTGCTCACAGTTTACATATGTGCATGTATATTGCAAAAATTCGTTCACGATACGTTAAGGACTAATGCATGCATTGGCAGTGTCATATGGCAAACGTCTGCCAATGGAATTATCTTTAATGTTACCATATTTTATGCTCGGTTAAGGCGTGTAGTTGATGGCATACACTATATGGAATTTTGTTGAGCATACTAGTATTTGGAGGTGACAGTTTTATGTGAAAGTTATGTTTATGGCAGGCTGGCGCGCCATGTTGCAATATTCCATTGAATTTCAGATACTTTTTTTCTCAAAGGACATGTCTCACTTAGTAATTGTGGCATTAAAGCACAATTATCGCATCAGTTTCATACATTGCGGCTGCCATGAGGTACATTGTTTCCTGAATGCAAGTGGTTTATATGTGCCATGTAAGATAAAATATTGAACTATTTTGTTGAGGATCTTGGTAATTCACCTGGAGAGTAATCCCAGGGTTGGCCAGAATATTAACAATCTAAAAGAAGAACAAAAAATATATTTGGTTTGTAAAGTGAAACATGTCAGTTTCAGCTACACGCAACTGATGCTACTTATTATGCACTTTGTAACATCTACTAACATGTAAATGCTCAGACTACAAACATCTTAACTGAGGCCTTTAATTTATCAAGTGTTATTATGTATGCGTCAACGATGCTTGGTGCAATATGTTCTGTCATTGTTGTTATGAAAATGTAAGGACAAAGCAGATAAATGTTTTATGTTTATCATTGTTTTCTTAAACACATAAGTTATCAAAAGAAAGAACATTTCAACATATACATGTATTTTGTTATACGTATTTACATTATAAATCTGTCGCAGTCGATGGCTACAAAAGCTTTCAAATTTAGCATTTTCAAGACACAAGTCTGAGGGGTAGAGGTTAGTGTGTCTACCACTAATACCGGAGGTTGCGGGTTCGAGCCCCACTGGGGTCACGACAATACCTCCTCATATGACACCACTACTGGTTTTTCCAGGAAGCGGACTCGAGATTGACTAAATAAACTTCAAGCTTTCTTCATAATCGAGCTAAAATAAAGTAGTAAAAACTAAATCACTTTCTATGTAGTTTGCTGATAAGGCAGTTCTAGTGATTTTTGTGGAGATGGTCATCGGTTTAAATCCTACAAACTCACAAACTGTGATAAAAAAATAACACAAATGACAATTTTCATTTCATATATTATTCGTACTTATATTTTCCATACATATTCAAGATGAATATTGCATTTGCATGACACTGTGACCTTGTGTCAAAACATTCAGTTAATATCTACATCAGCGACCAAAATTCCTGTCTCCTGTTGAAAGAAATCATTAGTTTACGTCATTTTCTTATTTACTCTTTATCATACAATGCACTATCAAATCTACTCAAAGTGTAGAGTAATCAGCATTATTTCCTGCAGTGTTTTTTTTAACATAACAACATGAATAAGAACGTTTGAATCTTTCAAACTGTCCATTGACGTAGTACAGGATTTTATATATGTTTTTTGGGCCAGTACATAATACTGAAAACCTCATATTATACTCGAACATGTACAATTTACATTCTATATTAATGTATTATCAATAAAAGATATATCGACAAGAAGCAGGGAGGTAAATATTGAAAGGATGGTAAAGTTGCAGATTAATAAGGCTTAAAGCTTATCCATATAGAAAAATAAGAACAGTATGTGTCGCGAAATGATGCACAACGGACGGAACGCTATATAATCCGTATCAAACAAATCTTTACTGCAATTTTATAAAGTATTTTAACACAAGCGGCTGTTTTTCCTTTATAAACATATAGGGAAAAGCCTGTATTTTATTTTACGATAAAATACAGCACGTTTTTCCAAGGACGACGTGCCTTAAATGACGTAACGACGTGACGTATGTAAACAAGCGCGTCCAATCGTATCTCGCGTTTTAAGGTTACAATGATCTACTACTACGCGTTAAATAAAGTTCGGGATTGTTTTCAAAGAAAATAACGTGTTAGAATCGAAATAATAAATTGTTCCCTATATTTTATCTTTGAATAAAATCTCAGTCTTTGTGCGAAAATTAATCACCTACCCTCGTGTTTAATTACACCACATTCCTGCTATTTTTATTCAACGATATCGGAGGCTTAATTAACTTTGTCAATACTAATCTTTATTCCAATACATTAATGTCTAAACATTTTAGGTACATATTTGCAATTTGTTCTAAAACATTAATTGCCATGAACATGTAGATACAATCGTTAAAATGCAATGTAAAATGCGGATGAAATCATTCGGATTTCCTAAAGTGTTTCAAATTTACTTTTACTGACCCTGATCATATCTCTTTTAAGTAATACATCGATACTGCCCTTTTTTCTAAAAGATTTTGTAACACAGACCTACTAATATGATTGAAAAAATAATTATTTATTGTGTATTGGGACATTGTCATTTATTTTTCAAAAAATATCTAGTCACGCAACCGTAATCACACTGCTTATACAGAGGGATATATTGCTACTATTTTAAAGTCATATATTACCAGTCATTACACATGACATTTTGAAACTTATACAAATGACAAATAGTTAACTTTCCAAACTCCACATCAATGTGTATAGTCTGAAAAAGACTAAGAGCGAAAACTAACTTCTAGAACAAACTTACCTGAACAGTCGCAGTCATAATTTTCGGGAACCTACAATAAAAATGTTAGACCTAGAGTAAAAAATGTTAGATGTGTGAATTTTATATCTTATTAAAACTATGAAAAAATATGTCCAATTGATTGAGTGTCCAAAACCTGAACGTTTGTTTCGTCTCTGCTTCAGATGTGTGAAACTGCATACGGGTAACTTTGTGTGAAAATTCTTAAACATATTCTTGAACTCTTTAGACGTTTTCTTCCTTTGGAGGCTTTGTAAATTTAAGAAAAATTGTACACTCCCTTTGGTTTATGAGGGAGCTTACCTTAAACACAGGGTCATCTACTCCTTGCCTCTAACACGAAGTGATCTAAACAACGTAGTTACCCCAAATATGGAGTCAACAACTCCTTGCCTTAAACACGGAATCATAAACCCCTTCTTATCTCAAACTTGTCTCTAGAGTCATCTATTTCTTACCTCCAACATGAAGTCATTTACTCCTTCTTACCTCAGACACTTAGTCATCTACTCGTTACTAAGTCATTACTTCTCTCAAACACGGAGTAATTATTTCGTTCTTACCTCAAACACAGAGCCATCTACTCCTTCCTTAAACTCATGGTATTCGTAAACATGATGGAAGCCTATATTCTCAGATGAACCTTGGACCTCTGCACGTACAGGTATTTGAGAAAGTTTGCCTGTCGTTTTCCATGATGGTACTGTAAGCACATTGACAAAACTGACAATTTTTCTAGTGAGGTGAACACATTGTAAATAAGTAAACTTTATTTCGTATGACACACTTTTTACACGTTTTATAAATGTCTATTAATCACTTCTTTGAGAAAAGGCTCACTAGGCGTATACACATTCAAAACATTTCCATTAAAACATCTTTGGACACATTTTCCAGAAAAAAGACAAAGCAGAACATACACATATTTGTTTTCAGTTTGAGGAAAATGTTGCAGTTAACAGCTTCTCTAATCCCGTAAGGAAAGGATGAACTATGACTGACAATAGGTTGATTTAACGCCTTGAAGTTTCTTTAAATCGTAACTGTATCATAGATTCCTCAAAAGGGAAACTGACGGGTTAGCGATGTTAATGCTATCTAATATAACGGCGTGGTAAAACTTATTTAATTTCGCGATTAACAGTTCAAGAATTCATTGCAATAAATGAACACCAGATTAGTTCGCACGTCTGTATGTTTGAATGCTAACACTTGTTTTTCGTCAATTGCATTTGAAACAAATCTGCATGAAATTATTTCTTTAATGGTGAGATAATACGTAAAAAGAAACACATGCACTGTTTTTGTGATTATTTGTACCTGAAAAATAATAATCCAGTGTAAAGTTGGCCAGCATCATCGGCCAGGACAAACACGACTGCCAGTGATTTACCGCTATTCCCCGAACTGTGCTTTCACCCATGTAAAACTGTTAATATACCGGAATATGCTGAAAACTTGTATCTTATCTGTATGAGGCACAACGAAATAAATGAGGGGACAAATATATAGAAGTGGCAGCTCAGGTAAATATGTTTTAGTCTAGAGTATCATACTTTATTTGCATTTATAAGTACAATAAGTTTGATATTGCTCAATGAATATTACAGATCAAACCGGAGAGCCTTGTGTTAAAGAGAAAAAAATCAATATTGGTATTGAAATTAAAATTTTTGTAAACAAAGTGTAAGTTTAACTTTTGATGATTCATTCATATTAGACACCCATTTTTACGTATAAATACATAAATTTATCTAATTGTTACAATATCTATAGATAAGCAATCACAACCAACGCTTTAAAAGTATCATCCATCATTAACATCAAGTGACTGTATAAGATGTTTCACTGACTTTGCAATCATTTGCAACACGTCTCTTTGTAAGTACAGATACAGGTCAGCTATATTACATCTAGTGCGGAATACTATGTCAAATCCATACCACGCCGTTATCTTTTGAAACATGTAGAGCCGATACAGAAGGTCTCAGATGGTACTTTCCGTTCCTCATTGTTGTGCCAAAGATTAAGTTGTTAGCGTCCGTTTTTATGTCTCTACAGTCGCATGTTCCATCTGCAATATTCCAGTGATTACTTTGTCACTCCCATTAAAGATATAATTCAACACACAAAGACAAAACTTTGTTTGTTATCAATTAAAAATTGTACAGGAATTTCGATAATTATCAAATATCTTATTTTTAATACCAAAAATAAATCATGTAATGAACGTTTATAAGTAATACTGTAAAATGGGTAATTGTTGCATGACGAAAGCTCGCGATCCGACAATAGACAAACTTATTAGCTAATTTTAAACTATGACTCTAAGTGAAATGATACTTTTCGCTTTTTTTATTTAACGGAATGGCGAATTCGCAAAACGTATCGAAAATGGTATCATGGCAAGTATTACCCAATTTGCAGTTTAGCTCTTTAATGACAAGTATTTTATTGTGTCTTACTTTGGAGATTGAGTATATGCCCTTGACTATAGTGAAATATAACTGACACTGGTTCGTCCAAACCTCTCACATATGTGTTTACTCTTGCTTGGTTATTTGGAAGGTCATAGAACATCGAAGAGGGTATACTTCTATTCTGTTCTGAGAACACACACTCTAATCTTGACTGAAACACCTCCGGAAGTTCTGGAAGTGGTGGGATTTTTGTACCAGGCGGTACTAAAATTATAAATATTGAATCCATTTTAACATTTATTTAAGTTGAAGTGCGGCATTAATAGACAGAGAGTGCATATAACATAACCCTCAACGCGTTAATATTCCTAATATTTTATTAAATTTTTAGAACCTATATCATTTCTCTGAACTCAAATACCTTTGTTATAAAAAGAGTACTCGGCGGAGGGGGAAAAGGGGGGAGGGGGTGGAGGGGCTGGGTGGTCATGTTTAACATAGCTCTTGTTTATTTTAGAACTATTGCTTGTGTAATATAGCTATGATTTCTTATTTATTATAAGTAATTATGTCACTACAGTGTTTTTTTTTACTGAGAGGTTTGTGTTGGTGCATGTATTTCGATGCAATGGGAATGCATTAAACCATGGGTTGTGAGAGGGCGTCAAACTTGCCGTGTACAACTGACTTCAGCTCTCCAGTTTATTTCCTAGGGAAGCCCACCTTTACTTTCAGGTGTAAACACCTTTCTAGGAAACACAGGAGGGTACGTAATGAGGCTCAAAGCCCTAGCTGTTTACTAAAAGTGGGTGTCTGTTCATGAACATCAGCGCATGCCCAAGGACAAAGGAGACTGACGAGTAGGCTCTTTTCTTGTAGCTATCCAGGGACAGAGGCTGAAAGCAAAACACAAGTGTGGGATACAATATATTTAATAGATTAATTTTGATAAATACAACCATATTCGAGATAACAGATCTTACCGATTAGAAATATTTTTTTAAAAACACCCATAGAACCGAAAAAACAACAAAGCAATTTCTGCGGGATTTGCGTGTTTATGATTGCATATGCTTATTTTATACTTACGGTATCTGCAGTTTTGTCCATTCATATTTTTCTATCGTTTTCTCTTATATAATATTGGTGCTCATGAAAAAGGTCAACTTTGTGTGTTTTTTATTTTCATAAAGTTGAAACATATGTACAAGTTACTAATATATTTAACGGAACGTCGTTTAAGAACAGTACTTGCATAACAGTGACTTATCTCTACTTGCTTATAGACTTTGTGGATATAAACTACTGATTTTGATATCTGCAAAATGTACTTATGTGTAAAAAACGAGTAACAAAAGACAACAAATAAGAGGTTTGCAATATCTTCTTGATGATAAATAAAAATATTTGCCCAGGTACCTACACAGTCTAGAAACACTCAGTTTGCCAGGAGTTGGACAATCAGAATAAACGTTCTGCTGGGAAACCACATAACTCATAGAAAATATGGCAAGTAAACTCTGAAACTGGAAAATGTAAGCTTTTAGAAACGAATAAACATCCTTCAGAACCTATTAAATTTTGTCACTGCCTTTGCACATAAGCTAAGTACAGCAGGCATTTTTGAAGAAAGCAAACTTAAAGCGTCTGTTTGAAATTACTCAAGGTTATATACCGTTTTCCTTCGGGGGGAAACAAACATATTCTGTAGATGGCGTTCGGCTACTTTATAAATTATATTGTTCCTCTTCAAAAAAGTATGGGTATATTGCATTGCACTGAAAGTTTTACACTCGGTCGATATGTCATTCTTTTGATCGGTTATTCCATTGGTAGACGAAACGGTTAAGCCTTCTTTGTAAGAAGATATGACTGTACAATAAACGTTTTTCTGAAGTCACAGAACAATAAATCGGCTTGCCATAGGGTACATAGTAAGATGACGAATAAAACATTATTATACTTACCAGCATGCTTCTTTGCTCTGTTGTTTAGCAGACACAACTGAACTTATACTCCTTCTGCTTTTGAATGTTGTGAAGTAAACGTTGTATATCATTGAATAACTCCCACATCCGCGTCCCTGGGAAAAGCTGGTTCTAAAACATATGGCGATTCATAAACTTCTCTTATCTTACATATCCATGAAACCAACATTAGTTTCGTTCTTTTTTTAAATTTCAAGTTCAAGACGCATGCGAAAGTTAGTTGTATTTAATAACCTTGTTAAGAGTTCCGGGTTCATTCGGAATATTTTAAACTGATAACGGTTCTAATTTGGTTTAGTGCTGGCGGTGTGTCTTATCGAGTATTCAAAAGTCCTGTAACGATCAAAAACATCGGAATTCTTTGATTAATAGTCGAAAATGAAAAACGAAGTTTTCATATATATTTCTTGAAAGCGAATTTATATTGATTGTGTTATTTGAATAACATGAAAAAAAATGAAATATGAGCTGTACTTTGCAAATAACCTTTTTTACAGCACATGTTTGCAAAATGGTTCCTTTAGATGTCACGATTTTACATTTTAATAAGTAAATTTCGTCACTTAAGTTTAGTTTTGAGAATCATCACTTGTTTTACTTTATTTCGAAGCATTTCCTAATAGATTTACTTGGGGAAGTCACGCTTGTTTTACATAGATTTATGTTTGAAATGTTTTACTGTATGTTATTCAATAAGTAATTTGATATTGACCCTATCATTTGACCAACATTGGTCTTACCAAGTAGAATAACATCTTTACATATTAAGCGTTTCTTAAGTCTTCCTATTTTAAACCACAAGAATCAATGCTTAGATATTTAGGGGGCAGCATTGTCCAATGGCTCTCTACAACGTTTGTTCAAATAGACCACCGAGGTTGTTCTTCATAGACTTATATATAAATGAACAACATTGAATTACGGCAACCCAGTCACAATAAAAGGAGTTCAGTGGGAATGCATTAAACCATGGATTGTTAGAGGGCGTCAAACTTGCCGTGTACAACTGACTTCAGCTCTCCAGTTTATTTTTTAGGGAAGCCCACCTTTACTTTCAGGTGTAAACACCTTTCTAGGAAACACAGGAGGGAACGTAATGAGGCTCACAGCCCTAGCTATTTACTAAAAACTGGGTGTCTGTTCATCAACATCAGCGCATGTCCACGGACAGAGAAGACTGACGAGTCGGCCCTTTTCTTGTAGGGTTTTCTAAAATGTATAGGTTTACCTTCTTTCTCATAGCACTGAGAAAGATTCAAATTTTAAAGTTTCAATAATTTGAAGACGTATACGTATATGAACTGTTTGTCCAAAATCATACGACTTAAAGCTAAGATATTAGATTGGAACCATTTCCTAATAGATTTACTTGGGGAAGTCACGCTTGCTTTTCATACATTTATGTTTGAAATGTTTTACTGTATGTTATTCAATAAGTAATTTGATATTGACCCTATCATTTGACCAACATTGGTCTTACCAAGTAGAATAACATCTTTACATATTAAGCGTTTCTTAATTCTTCCTATTTTAAACCCATCATGCTTCTTAGTTCTTAGTTTTCAGTGTATCCCCCCCCCCCCCCCCCCCCCCCCCCCCCCCCACTATCATTTGACCAACATTGGTCTTACCAAGTAGAATAACATCTTTACATATTAAGCGTTTCTTAATTCTTCCTATTTTAAACCGCAAGAATCAATGCTTAGATATTTAGGGGGCAGCATTAGCATAATTGTCCAGTGGCTCTCTACAAAGTTTGTTCAAATAGACCACCGAGGTTGTTCTTCATAGACTTATATGTAAATGTAAACAACATTGAATTACGGCAACCCAGTCATGATTAAAGGAGTTCATGGGAAGTGAGCAATATAGGTCCATTATGGCGTATTGTATGAATTAAACGTTAAAGCTTGTTAAAATCATGCACAAAGCTAAGATGTTGATGTGTAGCATTGTCTAGTGTCTAATGTATTCAAACCATGCCCCTGAGGTTTGAACTGTTCATGAACGGGAAAACTTGTTTTACATTATCTTCTATCATAATTTGATAATAAAATAATAATTTGAACAGTTTTCACTTAAACAATTAATGACATTGTCAAATAATTCAATAGGTCTTTGTTAATGAATGGTTCTTATGTGATTCAATATCAGCATAGTTTGAGCTATCTAGAATAGCAAAATATGTATGGTCACCAGAGAGTAGGGCTCGATTCCCCGAAAAGGTTATATAGAAAACTTCTCCGAAACAAATAGTTAAGTTTTGAAATAAACGAAGCTGCTACCTTCCTACTCTATCCTGTATGTATCGATTATGTCATGTCCATATTTTGTAAATGTATTGATTTAATAAAATGCTGTTTAAACCAAGTCTTGAAAGCGGCACAAACAAATGCAAATGTTTGAAGACCTTTTGTGAATTGGAATTCGAGTATTAGAGAAAGGACTTGTTTGACATCGCGTCTTGTAAGTCTGCGCGGTATTTGAAAGTGTTGGAAATGGTTGCAAGTGGTTTTAAACCTATCTAAGTCTTGTAAGGGTTATGCAGGTGTCATAATTTGAAACGGTTGGATATCAGTTGACATTTGATAATTGAACACGTAACTGGCAACTCCAAGCTTATAGTAAGTTTATACTTACGAAAGGATTTCAATCAAAAGGAACTATCGGAATTGATACAGTTTAACTACTTATGACATGTATTTCTGGAATGCTTTCACAGTATAGTTTCAGTGTACAAATGCAATACTATCGAACATGTTCAAGCAGGGACATTTCATTAAAAATCTATTAATTTTTACAGTTGTCGCAGAATATGAAATTAATAGAACTCATTAGTTTGGTTGTTTTTCACTGCTTGCAGTTTCTGTTTACTATATTGCAACTAGACACTCATGCATAGCGTTAATTAATTTGTCTTGATTCTAAGATATAGGGATCTTACACTGCTTTTAAAATCCATATGGACTGAGAATAAATTCACTTGTTATTGTACTGGCATATTCAAAAGGCTTATCATATACAGTTAACAGCTTTATTTGCCATGCAATGCACAAACCGGATTACTCAATTTTCCCTTTTTCATAATTCTATAGAGCGATTATAAACCTGTAATATGTTTCAATTTGTTCTCTACTCTTTGTAGTAATAAGGAGTTTTCGTTGCGTTACAAATAAAGCTTCCCTCTTAGTGTGTTAAAGGTCTGTTTCAATTTTCCATAGAATAGAGCACTATCGATTCAAACATATCAAAAATGATTTTAAAAACATATTATACATGTACTAAAAAAACTACATTTTTTGTAGTAATATTGTTTTAAAGTCCTCTGGTTTAGTAGCCCAAGTGGCAGCCATGTATGTAGAAGATGCGGGTTTAAAATAATGCCAAATTGAAAACTGACTGAAAAGTCATATATGGAGATAAAATTTTTAGTATGGATTTGCCAAATAACTCTAGTTTCTGTTTGCAATTAGAACATTCTTTGTGAAACCTTACTTGACAGGCAAGATGCTGCTTCCCCATTCAATAGAAGAAAGGTGTGATACTTGATAAATCATGATGATGTTTTAATTCAGTATGTGCCATAGCTTAGTGTTTATTCAGTATAGGGAATACCACTTCCAAGTGTCACATCTCCTGACTTCCTCAGAGATCGAAATAGTTCGATTTCAAACAGGGCTAGACATGAAAAGAACTTGGAACGGTTCGGAGAAAGGCTAGTATCTGTTTTTGTACAGAGGGGCACTGCACGTTCCACGCACAAGAGACACAATTTACAATAAAGCTTTAAAGAAACTATTGGCAGCATCACTCGGAGTAAATCTTGAGACATTACCTTATATCGTGATTACGTTTAACTTTGCAACGGGTAGAATATAATCAAAGTCTGAATTGTTCTGTGACAGGAAATGCAGGTACTTTTTCTTAACTCGTTAATCGAACCTTTAATGTTTTGAATATATTTGAAAATGCACCTTCAAGGAAACTGTCACTGAAATGATACAATTATTTTTAATCGAAGAGGTCAAAACACAGCAGAGTAGCTCAAACGGCAACGTTGTTTTCAAATTAGGGTGTTTAGACATTCTTTATAGTGTTAATAATCCGCCCTTTCAAAACACTTTTTCTATGAACATGTATTATACTAACCTTACTTTGATAGCATTTCAATTAATTTGGAGATTGCTTTTGAAATGGCACTGACATTGTTTCCTTTATAGTTAACTTTTTATTATCAACTGTATGACGCGATTGGATGTACAAACGAATAGGAAACGCTCTTTTATTGCAAATTTCTGTGTATAATTTGTTGAGATGAGCTCTAAATACACTGGACACACATGATACCACGTTGTGTCAGTAAAATTATACTGAAACCAGTACTTTGTGTTATAGTTTTGTATTTGCCTTCTCAAAAGCTAAATATTTACAGAAATAACCATAGTTTACAAGTAATAGAAATAATCAAGAAGTTCAAATTATTATTTTTAAAAATTTTCACCACATATTGATAAGAAGCTAAAAGCGAACGCGACCTCTGCGCGGAGTTTGGGACTTTGTATTACAGTAAATCGGCATATTGTGGTTATATAAGACTGCACATAGAGGTAAGAAACATGAAATATCGTAGGACTGTATGATGAGTTTATACTTTCCCTGAAGACAATTTTATAATGCATAATTAAATAATTGTTAGCCATGGTTTGGCAGCCTTTTTCTCTAAACATGGTGTGCAGCTATCTACAGGAACAGCTGATGAGGGAAAAGTATAATCAAAAACAAAGGTTTCGTGTCTCGAAAAAAAATAACATTTGACCCAAAATCCAGAAAATCCATCAAGTAGTCTAGGAGATTAAGTGTCATTGCCGATTTATCCTTATTTTCAGTTTAGCCTTTATTAGGTTAGGATGACGTATGGGCTGGTGAGTAGTCTTGATAACAGGAGCAATTGACCCACGTCTCACGAATTTCGCCAAGGGGTTTAGGAGATATTAAAATTCTTACAAGCGTTGATCCATAAGTATGGCCATTACATTTAGTCGTCTAGAGAGACGGACATCCGACCCGAGTTTCAAGAAAAAATGAGGAAAATACTATAGGAATGTAGTATTATTGGCTTTGACCCAAAAGTTTGTCTTTTACATTAAACAGATGCGATGGATTAGACCTAAGTGTCAAGACCCTTCAAGAGCTAGAGAGATTAAGTCTCAATTCAACCCCTAAGGGTAACCCCTACTGAACGTGGTGATGCAATTTGTTCCGCAGTTGGCTTATTGTTGATTACATAGGAAATTATTGATGTTTTCTTCATTGCTTTCTAAATTGGAGGAGCAGCCATTGTCTTATTATAATCTTAATTAGACAATTGTAGCATATGGTATAACATTTGATTTCAAAACGCATAATACTGAAATATTGTATATGTGCAGTATCAAAGGGATGAATATGAACAGAACTATGTTTGAAAACGTTGGACTTTGTATTTTGATAATATTAGTATGGTTTGAGCTTGTGATAGCAAAATCTGCAATTAAAGGTAAGTTAACAAACTTATCCGTATATTAATGTACAATTTATTAGTAATTATTACTTTTTAAACCTTTTACAAATTGATGAAAGGGCTATAACAATATAATGCTGTTTTTATTTGAAAGCAGAAAGTAAAGTGAAACTAGTGTAAGAAACCGAAAAGTCTTTGTCTGAAAAAATTATGAATATAGCTATACAATTTGTATATGAACTATTCAAAATTGTTTATTAAGCTCAAAGGAAAGCTGGACAGTGTTTGTTGAAAAGCAAACCAAAGCATGTTTAAGAAAACTATTTCTGTTAACATTTCGGAAGTGAATATCATTCTGAGGGCTACATACTAACACAAAATTAAGATTAGAGAGGAAGAGAGTTTTGGTTAAAACGGAAGGATAAAATGTTGCATGTCGAAATGGCTTTTGAGTCAGTGATGGTATTTATAGCTATTGTCGCTGTTTGGTTGAAATATGAAAGAATCGAAAGAAAAAAAGAAAGAATCAAAAGACGAGGGAAAATGACGAAGAAGGGAAAGGAAGTTAAGAGACGTAAGCTAGGTCTTCTGTCAAAATCACGGCTTTTAACGTTCTTATCTATTTGATTGACATTTTCACATTTGCTAGCCAGTAGAGGATTAATAAGTGGAAAGAGGAGAAAAAAAGAGAACAGACTGGGAAAGAACAGTTGAATCAGGAGGAACTTATAAGGAAGAAAAAGATGCGATGCAATATTATCTTGAATTCAAAACCGTTGAAAAGATGTTGAGGCCTTTGATGTTATCTTTAGCCATGCATTTCTTATAGAAGACGTGGAACGAAAGAGAATAGGAAATGAGGAAGTAGGATAAGAGAACGAAAACGAAGCGGATACGAAAACAATTACTTGCAAAGATATAAATGGTTTTTGTGCCGGTAATGTTATTTATGGCCATTTTCGTCTTTCAGAAGGTGGAGAAGGAATAATATTAGAACATAGGAGATAACGATTAGGTAAGAAAAGCGAGGGAAAACATTTTAGCATGTCAAATGTTGTAAATGGTTATGATGCAAATAATGGCATCATGTGTATTCTCTTTTGAAAATGATAAAAAAAATGGAGATTGAATGACTCAGCAAACAAAAAATAGAATAGTTCTTATAAAATGATGAAAATGTCGGGCAGGTATTGTGGCCGTTGTCTTTATTTTGAAGGGGGGTGTTTGGGCAGGAAGAAGGAAAGGAAGGAAAAAGGTGCATCTTACATAAGGTTTAATGGTAGGAAGCCAGTTGGCTTATTTTTTTTTATATCATGTGGCTTGGGAATGTTCTTGAAGGTAATGGACGAAATGAGTGGTATTAGCTGCCATTTGATAAGTATTGAAGATTGGAGGAAAATGAGTCATGAATGTCAAGCGGATACATAAAATGTTTTAGAATCACACAAGTGTATCTTGCTATGATACTGAAAACGGCATTTATGGCAATTTCTGCTTTTGATAGGTAAAGAAGGAAGGAACAGAGGTACATTCTTAGGTAAAGTCAAGAAAGAATAGAAAAGGATACTATAGGGAAAACTGAGATAGGATGAGAAAAGGATAGGGAACAGCAGACGGAAGCGTAAAATGTTTATATGCCAACATATACTCTAGGGAAAAAGAAACGCAGGGTAACAATATATGTAACAATTTCTTAAATGCTTGGCGTAAAATTTTGAAAACCGGTCAGACGACTATCTTGGTCACTGTGCACTCAATCCCGTACCTTAAGTTTCTCAACCGTGTATTTCTCCGTGCCACTTGGAGAAAGTGATGAAAAGCAAAAAACACGTGCAGAATAATGATGATAAGTTCGTCAAAACATCTTGTCATACCAATTGATACTCTTGAGGTATACACATCACTTTCCGCTTTTTAAATTAAATTTGAAGCTCTTGCAATCATGGTACGGCTGACGGAAGTTCAGAGAGGTCAGGCTATTGCATTGCAAATGCAAGGTCAGAGGCAACAACAGGTTGCTATGCAGTTTGGTGTGAATGTTTCCACCATAGAACGTCTTGTCCGTCGTTTGAGAGACACCGGAAGAGTTGCCGATCGACCGCGATCGGGACGTCGGCGCGTTACGTCGCGACGTCAAGACAGGGCTATTCGTCTTTCCCACGTGCGTAATTGCCACGTTACTGCCACTGCAACCGCTAATAATACGGTAGGCAATCATAATCGCCACATTCACCCAAAAACTGTATAGAATCGATTGCGTGAGGTTGGTCTGTGAGCACGTCGTCCTTACGTTGGTCTGCCTCTCACTCGCGCACGACGTGCGCGTCGTATGGCTTGGTTAGCGGCACATGCTCCTACACGATTTCCAATGAGGCAATGGAGACGGGTCTTTTTCACCGATGAGTCCCGGTTCACCCTTTTTCGTCCGGACGGTCGACGTCGCGTTTACCGACGTCGTGGGGAACGCTTCGCCGACGCTTGCGTTCTTGAGAGAGATAGGTTTGGGGTGGCTCGGTTATAATCTGGGGAGGGATTTCTCACGGAGTAAAGTCACCTTTGTTTGTGGTAGCCGGGAATTTAACCGCCGTAAGATATAGGGATGAAATCCTCCGCCCGGTTGTAGTTCCATTGTAAAACAGCGTCACTTAATTTTCCAGCATGATAATGTCCGGCCCCATGTTGCCAGAGTTTGTCAAGACTTTCTCGCAAACCATAACATTTACCCACTCGACTGGCCGCCGTACAGTCCAGATTTGTCCCCAATCGAACATCTGTGGGACGAACTTGACAGGAGGATAAGGGGGCGTAGGAATACCCCCTCTACACTCAACCAACTAAGGGCAGCATTGTTGGAAGAGTGGAATAATATCCCAATGAGAAGGATTAATGGACTGATGAATTCCATACACAAGAGAATAAGGGCTGTGACAGATTCGCGAGGTACTTACATACGTACGAGATACTGACGAGTCAGTCGATTTCACTTTGCGATATTGGGGGGAACCGTCAAATGTGCTTCAATTATTAATGAATTATTAGTCAAAATATAATGACATTTTGGTAATTTGTTCATTAAAGATTGGTTTTTATACTCATATAAAATAGTGTATATACTATCAAACACATCCATTTAAATCACCTCAAATGTTTACCCTGCGTTTCTTAATCCTTTCAGTATATATAATTTCCTAGGGTGCCAAACATTAAAAACAAGCAAGATTTATTCTTCATATTGACTCAATATCCGACAAAAGATATAATTGTTTCACATAAGCTCATCTGGTAAAGTGAGCTTTAATGATCCCGTAATTTCCGTTGTCCGCCGTCGTGCGTAGTCGTCGTCAGCATTGTGTACAAACAACATATTCTTCAAAACCACTGGGCCACATTCAATCCAATCTTCACATGAATGTACATGTGGTGGTCATCTATCAAAGTTTGCCAAGCATTTTCATTCCATGAAGAAAATTGGTTGTCATTGCAACCGAAGGGAAAATGTTCAACATCTCAAGAATCTCTTGTCCTGGAGCGTAGATATTTGGTGTATAGCATCGTCTATTAGTCTTCTACAAGTATTGTAGTCTTGATATAAGAAACACTTTAAAAACCCTTCTCGTATAAAACAAAAGGGGCTAGAGCTGATTTCTTTTTGTTTCTAGGAATTGTCTAGCAGACCTCTACCAAACCAAGATTTTTTTAAATCATGCCCCATGGGTCAAATTTACCCTACAACGGAAACCACTAAATTTGCATAGATTTACACGGTAAAACACAAATATCTTCTAGTGTAAAACAGAAAGGCCCAGCCAACCTAAATATTTTGGTTTATGGTATTATTAAGTGGATCGTTAACGCGCCTGTTATCCTGGTATTGTAACTGGCCACGCCTAGGTCGTGCGATCTTTCGTTGTAGTATACATTGTAAAGTTGTCAGTTACAAACTTTATTCAGACCATTTCCAAATATGTAAATAGGTATAGTGCCAATTATTGGCGTTTATTACCTTTTCCATGAGGAGATCGAAATAGAAAAAGACTAGAGGAAGACCAAACTTTCACGTCAAAAGGTCTAAAGCATTATAATGAAAGTAATTGCATTTAATATTTCTCTCTTTTGGACAATGAAGGAAGTTACATAGGATATGAGGAAATAGAATGAATAAAGATGTAAGACGGAAAAGAAAATCCGTCCCTCCCAAAAAAACAACAATAAAACAACAACATGTGTTACACGCCAAAATGTGTAAATAGCCATTGTGTCGTTCCTGGCATTTATGGCCACTTTATTTGGTATGTGAACAAGAAGAAAAGAGTATTGGGAAGATAGCAGGAGAAAAGACTATATCCAGAAATGCGAAACCTTAAATGCCTTAAACGCAGGAGGTAAAATGAGAACAAAGAAAAAGGAGGACATGAAGGAGAAGACAAAGGGCATTGTAGGAAGAATCGCAAAAAGCACAAAATGGTTATAGAGCAGCTGATGTTGGCTGTACCTACATTTTCCTTTTAATAGAAATGAAAATAAAATAATTTCATAAGCATGGAAAAGGATAGGGAAGATGAAAGCAAAAGATGAAGATGCACAACATGTATAAAGAAAGCCAAGCAGTATAAAAGAATTAGTTTGTTAGTGAATATGTATTTGACTTTTTCTTCTATTGTGAGAAGAAAAGGGAAAGTAGAAATTGGACGTATTATTGGAAATAGAGGCAGATAATGTCGTTAAGGGGAAAGAAGGGGCTTGGAATTTCAGAAGGTTCAAATGACAACTGCGCCGGTAATTGTGTTTCCTGTGGAATCGTAAAGCTTGAGAATTTAGCATCATAATAATATCTAAATATTATTCGTATAAAAGATCATTCCTACGCCAGTTAATATAAGGTATATTTAAACAATTAATATCTGGTATGTTCAGTCGGTTCTATTTAGAAACATGATCTTTGACATTCTAAACCAAATAATAAACATAAACATAAATAATGCAATGATAATCCGTATTTGTTCATTGAAACGTAATAATGTAAATGCTAAAGGTGCTGCATTTGTTTCTTTTGTTGTTTGTACTTTTAGATATGAATGGAATAATATAGCGATGTGAGCAGTAAAACGCTCTCGAGTTACGTGAATCTTGTGAGAAATTCACAAGATTGCTTTGAACCAATTCTTCTGAGATGTTAAGTGACATTGTCACTTTTCCTCTTGATTTTTAATGCCGTCAAATAATAAATTATACTATTTTGTGTTATTTTGAATTTTACATTGAAAGAACATATAATTATGATATTAATGAAACAAGTTATATACAAAATAATGTGACGGCAGTGTTCGGGAAATTGAAACAGCGTTGTTGTTTTTAAATTCAGTTAAGTAAGTTATTGCTTGGTATCCTTTTATTTAATGTGTAACTACAATATCATTTTAGTCACTAAAAATAATTCAGCCAACGTGTGTACCCTTAATATATACATGTAGTTATCACATTACAAGAAATGGAATGGATGATATATGTAAAAACAATATTCCTAAGCAATGTTACAATCTTATTGATATTTCCTAGTACTTATTATTTGCACATAGAGGTGAATGGATTCGTAAAAGTAAGAAGCCGAGCTGGCAGAAGCAGTGTCATTAGTCAACACGTTCACTTGAATAATAACGGAAAAGAAAGAATTGTTGAAGTGAAAGAATTGAAAACAACTGACAGTATCATGCCATCTCAACTTGAAGACAAGGTAGGACATAAAACAAAATCAGATACATCTATAATAATTGTATGATTTTGAACATTACAGACTATCAAAATGACAAGTATAACATTAGTGTCATGTCACTTCAAATTGTCTTTTAAAAACATAGAACCGTGCATCGGTGAGCTTCTCTATCCGTTAAGCAATTCCAATGGAAATTTCTCCCCAACGATATTTTTACGGAACACAAACTTTTTTTAATGAAAATTTCAAACGAATTCATATATTAAAAGAGAAATTTATATCGTATATTGGGGAATGTAAAACAGCAAAAAGTGTGCTGGTAAAAAAGTTTCACATTATAATTACTTTTATCAGCTTGATGAACAACAAAATGGTATAAGATTTCATCATGTATAATTTGGTTTAAGAATGTGTTGAAGGAACAAGTTTTTTTAACACTGATTTTCTAGTTCTAGTTTGAATGATATATTTGGAAATACCGAATGACTACAAATATTCTTAGAAAACAAAATCACCCGAAATTTGTTATGAAGGTAACAGAACTATAAATGTATCACATCATAAAAAGTGATATATAACTACTTACGCTAAGTGGTTCACAAGTTTAATGTATGATAAAATATTAACACTATAATTGTATTCTTTATATATTTTTGTCACACAATCGTTTGATTATTCACATTTCGTTCAAGTGAAGATTTAGGATTTGTGAAATACGCGTATTAAGATCGTTTGTGTCATTGAACAGTATTGGTGTACTTCTTGTTCTCTGAAGTGCAGAACAAAATCAAAGCTTCAAAATAGATCTAACAATCAAGTTCTTTCGTATCATTGGCCCTATGCAATGATTACTATTATGACATGTTCCTGATTTGTAAGAATGGTAGGGGATGCTCCCCGACCCCTTTCGAGCCTAACTGCGGGGGCAATAAACAAGGTAACCCCTACAGTAGTTAAAAAAAAATACAACCAAAGTAAAAGAAATAAAACAAACATTCAAATGAAAAAAAAGCTGTTCGTATGCCACATTTCAAATCCTTGGGATTTCATATATGGAAGAGTAACTTTTGAATGACATTTCTCTTGCAATCCTCAGTAATTGGCAAGAAAACTATAGAGCGGCATTTTGCAATTCACCTGAAAATAAATTTCAGAACTAAAAGATTTTAGAGTAATGTTTCTAACTGCTAGGACTCCTTTACATTATATACATGTATATACTTCTTTCCTAGGATATTACAATGTTTACATCATTTGATGGTAGTTTGCTATGCATGCAAGTACGCAAAAGCCCACTACAGGAAGAGGACCCGGGAACAATAGTGAGTATATCTGTATCAAATGTCCTATCATTTTTCTTGTTACGGTTATATTAAGGCTAAAATGCCTCATTGATGAAGACAACGTTTCCGAGCTCTTTTTATATTTACAAATACTGATCGCAAAATAAAAATTCATGAATGATCGTGAAACGACAAGGTTAGCCAAACTAGAAAGTGGTTCGCTTCCTTCTTGGCATTTAAGGAAGTGTTGTAAATTTTTCAATAAGCAATGTTTTGACGCAAAAAGGAAAACGAGTAATGTTAGAATCGAAATAATGTACTTTTCATAACTGTTGTTTACCGCCTAAGAAGCAACATTCATTTAGTAAGTTTTGCAAAGAGGTACATTTGTCAATGACTGTAAGCTTTCCAGATGATATAGTTGCAATATTTTTAACGGTAGCTTATCATTTTAAGTTATCAGTAGAGTGTAACACGATAATTGTTTATGCAAAAAAAAATATTTATATCCCTTATGAAATATTCTGATATATCTACATGTGTAACTTACAAATAAATATATATTTAAAATGGTTATTTTTGATAGTACGTGTCTAGTAAACCTGCATATTTCAGCGGTGCAAAGAAGAAAATGGCCAGATATCAACATACTTCACAGAAGAAAGAGCTCTCGAAGTTGAATTAGATGAGGATTCTTTTCACTCAATGTATGATGTTGCTACTGATAAAATTTTCAGTAAGTCTTTCACTTTTAAAATCACTGAGAGTCCATAGGAATATTCTTTATGTAAAAAAATAGTTCGCATTACTTAGGGATACTGCCTGAAAGATAACAAAAACATCATATTCGGTTTTGCAAGACTTATTTATACTTTGTTTTCTTTCGTTTTAACCAGTTTTACCATAGAGATATTGAGATACTTTCAAAAGAAAAACATACCAGTCATATGATGTTTGTTTCGATATGATGTTCTCTGTAACACGAAAAGAGTGCAAAAACATCCTCAGTGTCGTAACTCAAATGTGTTTGTTTTTTTCAATTGTTTATTAGTATGTTTTGAAATAGCTGAGTAAGATTTTGCATTCAACTTCTAAAATGTTTATGACTTCGTTGTTTACTGCAGCCAATCAATCGAAGTAATTCACTTCTGTCATAACTCGAGTACCGTGATTTCATATGTAGTGGAAAGAACCTTTTAACAAGCAGTTTGCTTTCGGTTCTATCCACTCGATATTTGTGCTGCACAATGATTTGTATTTACATGTTTTGTATAAACTGGCGAATAAATATGTTTAAACTAAACTAGCTGAGTAAGATTAAATGTATCACAAAAATATGGAAGATTATTCATATAAAAATTACAATACTATCGCTTCCGAATGTTGTATGAAAATTGACATGTGTATGCATTGATGTACACGATTCCATGTCGCCTTATTGCATTTCTGTTAGACAGTTTTAATTGACAAGTTTGTAGTTCTTAATGTAGCAATATTAATTGTTCAAATATTTTTAACATTTTACAGCATCTATGTTCCTTGTGTAATAAGTACCCGTGTGAATGCAATATAGAAAGCAATAGTTTTAATCTGCAAAATAGTGTAAGTCGTAAGGATAATACATCAGTTTTGAATACTACTATTTATAATGTTAATGATAAATTGTTCGTTAATCAAAGCAACGTACACGGTCGTAAATCTACTTCAAGTGATGCATGTATAAATGGGTACAGTATTCAAAGCAATATTTCAAGTAAAAGCTTATATTGTAAAGAATCAAGTCACAACACCGGTATATCAAATGAGATATGTACAGTTAAACTAAAAAAGTGCACTGTCGACGATGTGGACTCTAACAGAAAATTTTCAGAGCTATCTGATATAATTCACGGGAAAGGATTCAAGGTAATATCTTTAAACATTCACAATATCTTACCAAAACTTGAAGAATTAAAATTACTACTGACTGATAATGCTGTAAAACAATTTGCACTATGCGAAACATTTCTCACAAACATCATCAGTAATTCTGAATTATAAAGTAAAGGTTATAAAACTGAAAGAAAAGACAGGATCGGTAAAGCGGGAGGTGGCCTACTGATATACTTAAATGAAAAACTACCATACTCTAGACTATACAATTTAGAAATTACTGATATAGAATCAGTATACATAGAAATATCGTATCCATGTTGCAAACCATTTGTGATTGTTTTTGTTTACAGACCTCCTTCGGTAAAAAAGGACTGGATTGAAAAAATTGAAACAAACGTAAACACAATTGCAGATAAATACAAGGAGTTGATCTTTTGGTGACTTTAATTTTGGCTATGACCCGACATGCGGTTTTAAGAATTCAAATTGGGTGAAGTTCCAAACTAAATTTGGTCTGACTCAAATGATTAAAAACCCTACGAGTGTAACTAAGTCATCATCATCCATAATAGATCATTTATACTGTTCAATGAATGAAAATATTGTTGATGTGAAGGTTCTTCCACTAAGCATAAGTGATCATTTCCCTATTTATTTTAGTAGATTCGTAACCTTTATAAAACGGACACCAAACCCATAAATCAATGAAATACAGGTCGTATACAAACTTTGACTGTGATAGTTTCAATAATGACATTTTGCGTTCTGATCTGCATAAAATAGAGACTATACGAGATCCAAATATCTCGATGGACATGTTTTATAAAATCTTTATATCTATCTTAAATGTCCATGCCCCCAATAAACAGAAGCGAGTTAAACTAGACTGTCAACCCGAATGGTTAAACGATGAAATAAAAGACGCACAAAAGCTGCGTGATTACTACCACACTGTTAAAGATTGGAATAATTATAAATGCTGGAGAAATAAAGTAAACTCTCTTATAGAAAAGGCAAAGAAAAACTATTACAATAACGCCATAAATAATAAAACAGAGTCGAAACATATATGGAAACATATTAAAAATCTTACTAATTCAGATAAAGGGTACATAACAATCCCTTTGTAAACTTTATTGTTGAAGATGAAGAAATAACTGACAATCAGAAAATACTTAACACCTTTAATGAGCATTTCATTAATATAGCCAACTTCCTTAGCAAAACTACATTTTCTGAAAATTCGTTCAAAGAGCTCGAAAGAAACATTGACTTGCATTTAGGAACTGAAAATTTTGATTTGAAATACATTTCACCTCTTGAAGTTAAAACTGTAATAGATAAATTAGATATTTCTAAGGCAACAGGAGAGGACGGTATTTGCCCGAGAGTTTTAAAAAATGTGTGCAGACTACATAACCATACCGATTGCAAGTGTAATCAATAATAGCATTGACTTAGGAATATTTCCAAACACATTGAAGTATGCCACAGTCATACCCATATATAAATCTGGACCAAAAGAGGATCCAAACATTACAGACCCATTTCATTCTTAATACAATATAAAGATTTTGAAAGACATGTTGCAAACCAACTAAACGATTTTCTTGACGATACAAATATTCTGCATGCAACTCAGTCTGGTTTCCGCAGGAAACATTTATGTCAAACTTCTTTGACGTCCATGGTTGGAAAATGGCTGAAATCTTTAGATAATGGAAAACTTGTAGGCAGTATATTTCTTGATTTTAGAAAGGCTTTTGATTTGGTCGATCACGAAATACTTCTGCATAAATTGAAGCTTTACCACTTTTCTGACAAATCATTATGCTCGTTTAAATCATATCTGCAGAACAGACAGCAAGCCGTCAAAATCGGTGATAAAAAATCTCATAATTCAACTGTAATAACCGGAGTTCCCCAGGGTTCGATTTTAGGACCTTTGCTTTTTCTCATTTACGTTAATGATCTTCCATTACTGTTTTGAACTCTGAAGCTGATATGTATGCCGATGACTCGACAATTTACTACTGTTCAGAAAACATTCAAGATATTGAATCAAACTTACAAAAAGACCTAAAAAGTATTGAAAATTGGTGTTCCTTGAATAATATGGCTTTAAATCCAAATAAAACAACTCTATGCTTTCTTTTGTTGTAAACAAAAAATTAAAAGTACTAGACCCTTTGTCACTGTATGTAAATAACATTTGCCTTAAAACGGTAACTGACCAAAAGGTTTTGGGTTTCCATAGATCAGTCATTAGAATGGAAAACACACGTAAACGCAGTGTTTGTAAAGTTAGCGCTAAAATTAGTTTATTTAAACGAATATCTAAATATCTGACATTGGACATGAAGAAGTTATTTTACAACGCATATATTATGCCATTTTTGACTACTGTTGCACTTTATGGTCAACTTGCAACCAGTCAAGCAAATATAAACTTGCTAAACTCCAGAAAAGAGCCGCACGACTAATACTATGCGTACCATACAAAACACCTTCATATCATATGTTTAAACAATTATCTTGGTTGCCAATCCGGGTGAGATTTACATATCACATTGCTATTCAAGTTTACAAGCCCATTAGTAGGCTAGTTCCTGAATATTACTGCAAACTTATAACGGTTTCTGAAAATAAAAGATATCCCTTGCGATCACATGATCAAAAACAGTTAACCTGTAGGAAACCGCAAACTCAATATCTGATGAAAACTTTGATTACTTAGGAAAGGCTGTATGGAATGCATTACCACTGCAAATAAAAGAGCAAAAAACACTTAAGCAATTCAAACTTGCCCTACATAACTTACTTTTGTCAAATTTATATGATGATATCCCATCGTTGACGGTGCATGAGTCATTACTATAAATGAATAAAAAATATATACTACTCAGTAAATGATTGTATATATAATAAGTTCTGCTCAATTTTTTAGTGTGTATGTGATTGTGTATGTGTGTGTGCGTGTGTGCGCGTGTGTGTTGGTGCGTGCGTGCGTGTGTTGTGTCAGTTTTTCTTAGTTGATGTATGATTATGTCTTCTCAATTGTATATTATCATTGTTAATAGAAGGCCCCATGGTAGATAGAAATTGCTGCTTTATGTACATATGCTTAATGGCTAGCTTCTTTTATATAAAGAGTTATTTTATTTTTTATTATTTTATTATTATTATGCTATGTGCTTACTGGGTATTAATATGCGAGTATATTAAGACCCGTGTGCTTACTTCCAAACGATACATTACAAATGAGAAGTGCAAGAATGTATGTTTGTATATGCAAACAGCCTTGTCGGATTTCTGTTGGAGAAGTGTATAGTGCTAAATGTTATGAGCTTACTACCACATGATGCATTACAAATAAGAAGTGCAAGTATACATGTATATGTTTATAAAATTTGAATGTTAATGGCAATTGATTGCTGTTCTTAATATGACTCCTACGTAATCACCATGATTTAAATCCATAATTTATTTGCAAGTACAATATTGTTATTTTCAACGAACTTATAGATAAAACGTTGCTACTAAGCATTTAGCATTACGCACTAAACACTTATATAAATATATCTAACCAAAATACAGTTTTACATTTTAACCACATTTTGTCTACGTAATGCAAAATTATACGAACCAATCCCCAATACCTCAGTCCGTGTTGACATATAAACCCTGCTCGGTCATCGCTAAACTGACACCAGTAGCGAGAGTACACCAGTGGAGCCGCCATGGCGCAGTAGTAACGCGTTCGTCTCAGGATCAAAGGGCCCCGGGTTCAGTATGAGTAGCTTTTCAGTCAAAATTTTGGTTTTGTGGATTTGGAACGCGGCGAGACCCGTAAGAGCTTACCAGTGCTCGCACGAATATTGCAGGGGAGTCGCACAGTTAACGTACGATGTTCGTACGATACTACAGCACCGGTGGGGAGCTTGCGATATCCGCACGTGGCCGGCTGAACGTGACGTTCGCCGTACGGGCTTCCGTTCGACATTCTAAAAATAGAGATTTACAGATTTTGCCAAAATAGTTAATTCTTATCGTACGGTACATAGATCGTACGGGGCCGTTAGCTACGATTGTGCGGAGACCTTACGGGTTTTAAAAGTTGGTGTCGTATGATTTTATTAAGCGTACGGAAATCGTACGGATATGTGTCCGAGGCATAAGTGTAGGTTTCGCCCCCATTTGGAATTAGTTTTTAATGCATTTTATCTATTTCTAAAGTAATGACCCTGTGTGCTACGCTGGTATCCTTTTCTTGGGTTATGACATTTAGTTGAACGTTTACCAACGCTTATACAATGTACAGTACCTCTGTCATCACGTCTGATATCACATTAATCAAATACAACATTCTTATATTCTTTGTTTTATATATTCATACAATGATAAGAATTGTCGTCAATCACCAAGATCTATTTTTATAATGTTAGCTCTAGCTAACTGGTATTTAGATCTAAACATAAACAGTACCCGCTGAATTTTGTGGGAGGAGTTTTAAATCGGGGCGGAACCTGCACTCACTGGTGAACTCACGCTACTGGTGCCAATATAGCGACGACCGGGGATCAGTTGTTGGGCACAAAGAATGGTAGAGTGATCTCTCTTCATTGAGAATGGGCCATAACATACTCTCTGCGTGGGCCCTAACATACTCTCTGCACTAGAATTGTATCGTTTCTGTCAAAATAGACAAAATTACTTTTTTTACAATCATTTGTTTAATCAATACCTGTGCTCATTAGTAATATATGTATTGGCTTTTGATTTGTCGTGTAAGGATTTTACCCAAAACACGTAATTTAAAAGTGCCCAAAAGAAATGCAACAATGCTTTCTGCATATTTATACATGAATGCCTTCACTTCTTTAAAATTCATCATTTGGTAGTAAGCACATAGCTTTTACCATTATACACTTGTCATTTAAAAATGTTCAACAGAAATGCAACAAGGCTATATGGAAAAATATACATACATGCATGCACATGTCATTTTTCATAAAGCATTCGGAAGTAAGCGTGTTGTAATTTTTACATAAATTATCTTCCATACAGAAATCTACAGAAAAATGTTTTGTCGTTTATTTGCATGAATCCTGCCTTATGTACTATATGTTCTTGTCTCAATTTAGACCGACGCACTACAGTGGACACAGCACAACGCAACCGGAGACAAGTTCACAAACCAAGATTGTCTTTCACTGAAGGAATTATTGATGGAGTTATTAAGCTAAAGTATTTCGTGGATGCTTCTATTATGGAAAAGTAAGTGACGCACCATCTGTTGAAACATTTGAACTTTAAAATTATCAGATTCCTGCTTATTCAGTGAGTATAGATACGTGGTGGAATAAACATTTATTAAGTTGATGCAGCAATATTTATGGTTATAGATTATTTATTTACAGTTCAATACAATATTACAGTGCACGATTTATTACCGATACCCTTGGCATAAACATGCAGTACAATGTTCAATCGCCTTTACAGTGTTGTAACATTTCCCACAGAAAAACGTCAGTCAGTTAACTGTTTTTAAACTTTTATTACAAAAACAGTACATTACTTTCAACAACTGATTGTAATCATATTGTATATCTTATTTTAATAGTTTTTTTCTTAATCGAAGAAAATGGCTTCTCCTCTTTTATTTCTCAATTGCATTATCTATTTAGATGTTTTCTAGAATATTTCTGCATCAAAATTTGTAAATATGCAATATCTTTTTTCATTGATGTTTTTAGGTTTCAATACCTTGTAGTTGGAAACAACACTGTATTAAAAGATGAAGTAGCATGTTTCATATACATGTCAAACACTCAAGTAAGTAGCAAACTTATTTATAAACTATACTTTAAGTGGTAAGAGAATAATGGTGCAGTGCGGCAGTCATGAAACGCAGTATCAATAATAAAACATCACAAATCGGAATGCAGAAGTTTAAATCTTACAAAGTTGGTCTTTCATTCGTGTAAGATTAAATTTGGAAACGTTCAAAGGATGTATTTTAATGATGCCGGATCAATCAACTGGACTGCTAACGGTAATCAGTAGCAAAGACGGTGTAAAAATAGATGTCAAATTGGTGGCATACCTCTGTATAAATTTGGCAAGATAACTATCTGAACGAAGATCGCTTACTTCATCAAAATATTTCTCCAATAAAATATATGTCCGTTAAAAGACGTTATATGAAACCAACAAAATGTCAGTTAGTCTTGTATTTTCACGAAATATGTGTAATAGTTCGTTAACTTAATATACACCCCGAATACAAAGTGTAAGGGGAGTTTAATGGACCAAGCTTGTCTGTCCGTCTGTCTGTCCGTCTGTGCGTCCGTCCGTCTGTCTGTCTGTCCGTCTGTCTGTCCGGCAAAATCGTATCCGCTCCATATGTCCTAAACACCTCAAAGGATTTTCATGAAACTTGGGTCAAATGTACACCTCAGCTTGACGATATGCAGAACCCATGAACCAGGTCACAACTCAATGTCAAAGGTTTGAGCCTTGTATTTCGTGTCCGCTCCGTATCTCCTTAATTCCTCGAAGGATTTTTTATTAAACTTGAGTAAGATGTTAACCACAACTACGCG
>JAFMSR010000011.1:37531980-37541915 GCA_022818135.1 Saxidomus purpurata
AAATCTACACACATGAATCGATTGATTTTGTTTCTTTACGTTTTGATGGTGAGAAGCAAGAACTTCATACACTTGTCAAGTGTTTCATCATAAAGTGGTACCTTGCAGTGTTTTACGACTAATAAATTAGCAATTTCATTTACTTAATTTATCGGCGTGTTAAGGCAAAAATTAGCAAAATCAAGTCAGGACTGAATTCTCGCGACACTGGGGAAAGTGGATGAAGTTGCTCACTACCGAACACAATTCATCCTCAGTACACCACATATAAGAAGAGTTGTATTACACATAACACATAACAAAGAAAGTACAGCATATAAAGTAACTTGTACCACACATAATGAACTATCTACCACATATAATTAAATATCTACTGCATATTATAAAAGATCTACTGCATATAATGAAATAGATACCGCATATAAGCAAACAAGTCATGATAAGACGGTCATGGCGTTCCATACAGACGGTTAGAGTATGTGCATCTCTTGTTTGCAGGCGAACAGAAATCGGTTTTATCATTTACTCAATTATAAAATATATTTGCAATGATGTGACTCCGAAATTTGCAAAAAGAACTATTTATACGACAAATGATGTGTATAATTTTGAGATGCTCCCCATAAAATGTTCACAATCTGCCATTCACTATCGCCTTCCGACTTTCCTCGCAAGTGTCTATTACAAAAAGTAGTATTTTGTTCAATGATAGTTCAATCATATGAAACGCTTTCTGGTTATCCTTTTCCATGCAATAGAGACAGACATATAAAAGAGAGATGTTCATCAAGATGGCTTTAGAGTAAAACTTTAACAGTTATATCGTTACTCCATCTGCACATTTAGTATTCTTTATGCAAGTAGTTAAAATGATCACGGAACTTTAAAAAATGGATGGACAATACAGATAATACAACATATATGATTTGATTTTTTTTCTGGTTTTAGGTGTTGCATTTCTTTATCAACTGTGTCAAAATTACCAGAGCTCTAGTTTTGACCTCCGCTTTTCACTAAACGAAATCCATGCAGGGTACTATGCGAAAGTCCTTGCTCATGAAATCGGACATAAGTAAGTGTTTTAATTTTGTTTCAATGTGATCTTGGTGTCCCTCTTTCGAAAAGAACATGCCAACAAAATGAAACTGCACCCTGCCTCATAAGACAGTTCTCGGAAAGTGCCATATCAGCAAATCTTAAGCTTCAACTAGTTAAATCTCAAATTCAACAAACAAATCACACTCATTTTATACAACACATGGACCAAGACAAGCATGGCATTATCGAAGCTATTAAAAACAATCGCGTACATGTCTAATGTTAAAGCAGCATGCCTAGCTACCGCAACATCCCTTATTAGTTAAAGTGGTAAAAATGTTATTACAAATACATTCAAACTTGTGTAAAAGACAGCCCTCCGAATAAAGATATTGCTCAAAATAAAGACCAAAGCTGAGTAAACAGTGTAGCGCTCGTCAATTATAGAAATGGCTCTGTATAAAGCCACATGTAAACAAAAATCTATCGAGAGGTCTTCGTTTACAGGCTTGACTGTAAATATTTGAAATTTAGATCATAGATTATTTCTGGATAGGTATCGATGTTTTCTTCCGGCATCTGTGACAGTTATGTTCTGTTATCGTAGTCTGTGTGCAGATCTGACACGCGCGTCTCCTAACGCTGCTTATATCCCGAATACTCGGGGTTTGGACAGAAAAAATAATTAAAAAAACTTTTTTTTCAAATTCCCGTTTTCAGCCTAGTATGTCATATATATAGAAGATATACAACACGCTAAAGCCCATTAATACTTATAAGTCGATTCCTCTGCAAAATTACCATACAGTAGTGTATCAACTTATCACTCTCATCTGAAAGGGAAAATTGCATTTTGCCATCTCACAATATTCAACATCATGAAGATTAATCCGTCAAATTTTCAATGTGTCTTGTCGGCATAAAATCTTTTTACGTAAACACGTAGCGTACTTTGTTGCATCACAACATTACTACCATATATATTCTAGATTATCTAGCATCTGATTTCAATGCCGCGTGTTCGTTGATTCCATACAAGAAAGTGTTGCTATGTTGTTAGCAATTACGAGTAGTAACGGATTAATACGACTTATTATTTCAGTATTGGTTCCACACATGACGAGTCAACGGAATGTCCAAGTAATGCGTATACCATAATGGCTCCATCTGCGCTTCCCCGACTGAGAGAAAACCCCGAATATTCCAAGTTTTCAATCTGTTCAGCTAGAGAAATTGCAGATTACCTGTCTGGGTTGGACATTATTTTTTGTTATTTTACGAGTCCATAAACGTTTTTATTTAGTGTCATTGTTTTCATTCCAAAAGCAGTATGTTCACAATCACTGATATTTAGATAAAAACATCGTTTTAGTGCGTCTTTCAAATATCTATATATATTATAGATGTAAATCCAAACCTCTTTATAGTATGTTTGAACCATGTTATAAAGTATTGCTGTTCATTCTGCAACAAAATCGTATACTGTTGACGGAATACGGTTAACCAACTTCAGCTTGGTACAGTGATATGAACCACTTCATTATCAAAGGGTTAAAGCAAAAATGGTAGCATGAGCATTTAAATAAAGAAGGCTCATGGCACCGTTTTTACTTCATAACCCCGTGATATTTAAGTCCGAATTTGCGATATCACAATCTAAAGATCCACAGCATGCGCTAGAAGCAAAATCAGCTTCATTTACAGTCAGTGATATGAACCATTTCACCAGGCACCAGTCTACTCGGCGATTTCCATTTACACACCAAGATATTGAGGATTACTCCAACGACTCCTTCACCCTGCTTAAAATACTAATTGTATCAAACAAACAAACAAACCTAAGAAAAGTCTGACTTAAATGTACAATGCAAATATGATTTCTCTTTCAGTTTTACAAGCAGTGACATTGCTGCATGTTTGTACACTGAATCTCCAACAGAAGCCGAGTTTCTGGCAAAGTTTTGCAAGGGGCTTGTAGGTTTTAAATTTAATTTAAACCAGACCTGTCAGACCTTCTTTGGTGAAGATAGTTTTGCATGTACAAATGTAAGATATTTCTTTATTTCATATAGATGGAATCCCAAAGCAATATTTAAGAAAACCTGCTTTTCGCAAACAAAAAATATTATTGTAATAATTATATGCTTGTTTGTTTCATATACAGTATAAATGTGTTAATACAAAGTTAAGTAGAATCATTTAAAATCGTATGTCATGTTAGAATTAAGGATTTTATTATAATTGAATCGCTGCTTCGGCAGGCAAATAGATCACTTTGGTTTTTACCCTTACTGTTCAAGTCAAAAACGATTCCGAGCAGTTACTCTTTAAAAATCAGGTTTGAAACTATTTACTTATCATTTTATGAAATTTTATATTCATTTGTTAATGAAAATGTAAGCCTCTTTTTATAAAAGTTATACCATGTAAGTTTGATTTAGGTACACTATGTTTTTTTTCTAATACTACGAGTACATTTTAAGGAATAGTGAATAAAAACATAAAATATTAACAACAATTTTGCTAAAAAATGTGTTATCTTTCTTGTCATTACTTCATTAAGTATAGAGTACATGTATACACTGGAATTGCGAACTAACCAGTCGACCGTTTTAACGGTGCACGTTTTGTACAACGTCAGGAAATTAGATAACAGTGTTAGAGCAATATTGTACATATCAAAATATATAATTATGGATACAGTTGTTGTTGCTTTTAATTATTTAAGTGCTATATAGGCAACATGTACCAAAGGTATCTCGCATCTCAGCAAAACAAAAGAGATTTGATAATACATATAAGACAGAAATAGCCCGTTCGTTAAGACTGCAACAAAACAACCAGAAAAAAAACAGAAATGCTTGTAGCATATATTTAAACCAACCCAAATAATTCTGATACAATGTTATCAATCAATTTGCTGTCAATTATACTAGTACGTAGTTTTTGCATTAAGGCGCTGTGAATTTCTGATATAATGTAACTTATTTTGCGTCCATAAAGTTTCGGCATCCAATTCATTTTATCAGAATGACTGTTGTCGAATATACAAAAAGGATTAACAATATTTGTTTTGCACAATTGTTTTCTGTACGCAAACTTTAAAACGAAGAAGAAAACAAAATGCTTTATTCCACTTGTTCCAATTTTCTTAATATTTTATTTTAGGGGAGTGATTACCTTCCTCCGGACAAATGTCAAACTGAGAGAGATGGCTATGACAATATTGTTCCGGTCTTTTATTGCTCACATGACATGAGCTGTAGCAATACAGGAAACGTAATTAAGCATCCTTTCTCGGGAACGAAATGCTTAGATGACAGTGGAAACTCAGTAATTATATTGCAGACACTTCAACTGTAGTGACAAAAAAGATTCGTTTTGATTTTGCAGATGTTTCAAAGCAAAATAAGTATCCGTGTGTATTTTGTACACTTTGTTCACTTCTTCACGTACTGTATGTATTTGACTCAGGTGCGATTATTTTTATCCAGGCAAACCAAAATGATAAATATTGATTTCCTTAAAATTATCAGAAAAAAACGATATATTCTTTAAAGTAGCCGTACTAAAATTGTAAATGGACTTGTCCATCTTCGAATACGACAGTACCTCTACCTCCCAGAAGTCTTCTACAAAATGAAAATTTACAGACCGGATAGCAAACCGTGAAGAAAACTACCAATTTGAAACTGCAATAATGCACAGGCTGATCAAGATCTGTACTGGTTCATTTTTTATTAGCAGGACAAGGGATAAGGTTTTACAAAGCGAACATATATAAAAGAGAAAAACTAGCATTATCGTTTTTAACATCATTTTATCTTTTTAACATGTTATTACCCAAATATGAAATTTAATGTTAACATAGTTTTTCAAGGAATTAGACTGTAGTCATTGTTTAAAAACACTTTTATAATAGGCTGATTTATGCAGTCACATTACCATAGATATCAGAAATTGTTAACTTTCCATCTGAGAAGAAAACAAACCTCATGATAGAGATCCTTATTTCCTGTTACTTGAAAAAAGGAACACATGTCTATAATTCAAGTGCATGTACATTGTGTGTAATCAATTCCCTATCACGGATTTCTTACACTTGTCTCGCAAACGAAGATTGAGTAAAGTTACTCCTTTTTGTAAACAATCAACCAAATATTGACTGTAAAATAGACAAACAAGAAAATAAATTACATGTATATCATCTACAAATTATTTGAAAATAACACGGCACTCATTATTTTATTCTTCAGTTCTGTTTCAACGGTACATGCAGAGAGGACACAGACCTATGTTAGAAATACAGAAAGGAAAAGACAAAAAAGAACGAGTCAAAAAGAAAAGACAAAATAGAAAAATAGAAACCTTTAAACTCTATGCATCAGCACAAATAAAAAGGATTGACATTATCTCTGCAAATGTTGTTTTGACTGGTAAACAGTAAAAGAGATATGTGCATTTATTTTACGTATAAAAATGCGATACTTGTCATTTAAGTGTTTGTTTGCAAAAGTAATGTAAAGCGGTCACCCTTGAACAATTACTACAGACTTATAGCTCACATTGAAGTGGCAATAATGTACAGCGGTCACCCTGGAACTTCCATACAGGACCTACTACAGACATATGACTAAGTTTAAAGTGGCAGTAGTGTACAGCCGTCACCCTAGAACTTCCATACAAGACCTACTACAGACGTATGACTTACTTTGAAGTGGCAGTAACGTACAGCAATCACCCTGGAACTTTAATACTGGACCTTCTTCAGACATACGAGTAAGTTTGAACTGGCAGTAATGTACAGCGGTCATTCTAGAACTTCTATACTTGACCTACTACATACATATGACTTACTTTGAAGTGGTAGTGATGTACAGCAGTCACCCTTGAACATCCACACTGGACCTACTACAGACATATAACTGACTTTGAAGTGGCAGTAATGTACAGCGGTCATCCTAGAATTTCCATATTGGATCACTACAGACATATTACTTATTTCGAAGTGGCAGTAATGTACAGCAGTCACCTTTGAACATCCGTACTGGACATACTACAGACTTATAATTGACTTTAGAGTGGCAGTAAGTAACAGCTGTCACCCTTGAACATCTATACTTGACCTGATACAGACATATGACTTTGTTTGAAGTGGCAGTAAGTAACAGCGGTCACCCTTGAACATCTATACTTGACCTACTACATACATATAACTTACTTTGAAGTGGCAGTAATGTACAGCAGTCACCGTAGAATTACCATACTGGACCTAGTACAGACATATGACTTTGTTTGAAGTGGCAGTAAGTAAAAGCGGTCACCCTTTTTTAACATCTATACTGGATCACTACAGACATAGGACTTAGTTTGAAGTAGCAGTAATGTACAGCTGTCACCTTTGAACATCCATACTGGACCTACTACAGACATATAACTGACTTTATAGTGGCAGTAATGTACAGCTGTCACCTTTGAACATCCATACTGGACCTACTACAGACATGTAACTGACTTTGAACTGGCAGTAATGTACAGCTGTCACCGTCGAACATCCATACTGGACGTTCTACAGACGTTTGACTTACTTTAAAGTGGCAGTAATGTACAGCGGTCACCCTTGAACTTCCATACTTGACCTACTACAAACATATGACTAATTTGGAAGTGGCAGTAATGTACAGCGGTGACCTTAGAACTTCCATACTGGACCTACTACAGACGTATGACTTACTTTGAAGTGGCAGTAATGTACAGTTGTCACCCTTGAACTTCCATACTGGACCTAGTACAGACATATTACTAAGTTTGAAGTGGCATATATGTACAACGGTCACCCTAGAACTTCCAAACTAGACCTATAACAGACATATGACCAAGTTTGAAGTGGCAGTAATGTACAGCCATCATCCTGGAAAAACCATATTGGACCTTCTATAGACGTAAGACTTACTTTGAAGTGGCAGTTATGTACAGTGGTCACCCTAGAAGTTCCATACATATACCATCAACTTTGAAGTGGCAGTAATGTACGGAAAGGAGGATAAAAGTTTCAGTTACCAAGTTTTTTAAAAGATTTACAGGCTGTAGTGGTCGTTTCTACTTCAAAGGCATTTCGGCAATAATGGCCACAAAAACCTCTTCCAAAGATCTGTATATGTCGTTTAAGGCGGTCGTCTCCACTATTCTGCATTGGTGGTGGCATTTAAACAATATAAACTCAAAGTATTGTTTACACTCAATTCGCCAGCAGAGGCCCGCAGATGGTCCCGTAGAATTGACATGTCCACTTTAGAATATATCCGAAGATGAAAATGTACTGCCTCTATCAATAACGAAAGCGAAATTCCAACTTCCAACTCAAAGCTAGCTTGGTATTCGAATTTAGCTGGGGATTTGCAAAACGCAAAGCGAATACCCACCCCCAGCTGGCTGGATATTCGAATCTAGCTGGGTATTCTCTGAACTGTTTGCGAATACCCAACTCCCAGCTGGCTGGATATTCGAATCTAGCTGGGTATTCGCAAAAAGCAAAGCGAATACCCAACTCCCAGCTGGCTGGATATTCAAATCTAGCTGGGTATTCGCAAAACGCAAAGCGAATACCCAACTCCAAGCTGGCTGGATATTCAAATCTAGCTGGGTATTCGCAAAAAGCAAAGCGAATACCTATCTCCCAGCTGGCTGGATATTCAAATCTAGCTGGGTATTCGCAAACCGCAAAGCGAATACCCAACTCCCAGCTAACTGGGTATTCGAATCAAACTGGGTATTTGCTGAACGGTTTGCTAATACCAAACTCCCAGCTGGCTGGATATTCAAATCTAGCTGGGTATTCGCAAAACGCAAAGCGAATACCCATTTCACAGCTACTTGGTATTCGAATCTAGCTGGGTATTCGCTGAACGGTTTGCTAATACCCAACTCCCAGCTGGCTGGACATTCGAAGCTAGCTGGGTATTCCCAAAACGCAAAGCGAATACCCAACTCCTAGATAGCTGGATATTTGAATCAAGATTGGTATTCGCAAAGCGAATACCCAACTCACAGCTAGCTGAGCATTCGAATCAAGCTGGGTATTCGCTGAACGGTTTGCGAATACCCAACTCACAGCTGGCTGGATATTCGAATCTAGGTCGATATTCGCTAAACGCAAAGCAAATACCCAACACCCACCTAGCTGAGTATTCGAATCTAGCTGAATATTCGCTGAACCGTTTGCGAATACCCAACTCCCAGCTGGCTGGCTATTCGAAGCTAGCTGGGTATTCGCAAAACGCAAAGCGAATATCCAACTCCCAGCTGGCTTTTTCGAATCTAGCTGAGTATTTGCTGAACGGTTTGTAAATACCCAACTCCAAGTTGGCTAGATATTCGAAGCTAGCTGGATATTCGCAATATGCAAAGCGAATACCCAACTCCCAGCTAGCTGGGTATTCGTATCTAGCTGGCTATTCACCTTACGTATAGCGAATATCCAACTCCCACTTAGCTGAATATTTAAAGCTAACTGGGTATTGGCCTTAACTTATGCAAAAACCCAACTTCTAGCTGGCTAGATATTCAAATCTGCCTAGGTATTAAATATCCAATACCCAATTCCCCTCTGCCAGTTAACCTCACACACTTCTGTAGATGAGCCGATGTGCTATATCCAACTTGTGTTTAGCAGTCGAATTTATGGCTCAAATTAAATAGATGACTGTCAATTTCTGGTTACGACCCTTACAAATTTGCAACACAGTCAACGCACAAATCGATCCTGCTATTGAGCCAGTGAAACAATCTAATGTTAAAGAACTGTGAATTTCATGAATATAAAACTGGTACAATGTCATACAATTAATCTGTAAACGAAAGCTGTAAGACATAGCCGTATCATATGAAGCAAAGGCGATCTGACAGTCGGGCATTGGTCAAATTTGAATGGTGTCATTTTCTTTATTTTGCAAACTTGGTTTCATTTTTAATGCAGTGTGTATTGCAACCGGCAACATTACGGAAATATTTTCTTCGGCAAAAATGTATATTTTATTTCATGAACGTATTTCTCTTTGTTTGTAGTTGATCATTTGCCTTCTTAAATTCTAATTTTAGTGATATTTCATACTCAAACATAATTTCCAATGGATCAGTTATTCGCAAACGAAGAAATTGTCCTGGCAGGTAAAACGTAGATAATGATTCACGTTATCTTGATCAAAAGTTATAAGGTATGTGTAACATATTGCAATTTCTCTACAATCCCTCGCAATATTGTCTACAACATATAGGGAAGGATTTCACAAATGCTTTTAACAAATTTACAATATGTTATTACATGCATATTTGTAATCTTATTAATTGTTCCATTTACTAGTTATTTGACTGGGAAAGTGAAAAAACAATGTAAGTCTTATATACACCCTTGTACTGTTTAGATGACTTTTAGCTCTTTTAAGCTCATGCCATAGTACATGTAGTTTGTCCGGCGTCCGTATGTTTGTTAACTTTTCATTGATAATACTTAAGGTTAAAAGTTTTATTGAATTTCATGACACTTCATCAGAAGGCAGTAAGTCTGTATAGAAATTGAGCCACGTTGTG
Organism: Saxidomus purpurata; assembly: GCA_022818135.1. Lineage (NCBI taxonomy): Eukaryota > Metazoa > Mollusca > Bivalvia > Venerida > Veneridae > Saxidomus > Saxidomus purpurata. The sequence goes on from JAFMSR010000011.1 coordinate 37,541,605, forward strand.
CGAAAACCAACTGTGCTACAGGAGATTATTGTAAAATATTGTTAAAACCCTACAGGCCACATTTTGTGGTTGATTTTCATAAAACTTGCTCAGAAGGTTGTTAATCAATACTTGTCTAGCTATAGATAAATTATACTATAGTTGCATATGTTACATAATTATATTTTAAATTGAAGAATACATTGTATCTTGAAATTTTGTATCATTATTGCCTGTGATTTTGATGACTGTAGAGCCTTAAAGAGATGAACATGCACATAACTCAGTTGCGAAACGTTGGACTTTGTATTTCGATAACAATATTATGGCTT
>JAFMSR010000011.1:37542415-37555188 GCA_022818135.1 Saxidomus purpurata
AGGTAAATTTTATTTTAAGTAATAATGCCGAATGTTGTAATTCGAAAGATAAGATGTTAGAAAGCAGGCCTACATATTTAAAGAGATAACATCATTTTCATCAATGGATATTCACTTAATTTCAGAAGTGTACACTTCTTGCCTCTAGTAACTGAGACAAACATGTTCTATATAAGACATATAATGAAAGATGTTGGCTTTATCCTTTATTGCATTTTCATTGGTTAAGTTTTTGAGCTGCAATAGTTTGCAGAGGAATGATTTATATATCCCAATAGAAGTTAACAAATTTTTTTCGATAATTGTTCTGAATAATTTGTACAAATGAATATAGTTTTATTTTTATATTTCATTGTTGCAATTATTTTGTAGACATACATGTATATGGGTATTGCTTTATAAAAGTGGATACAGAAGCAATCTTAACAGCATCATTCATCCGAAAAGGATTCTAAAGTATTAATGTCAGATATTGTATAATTTTTCTTTAGATAATTATCTATTGAGCCCGTGTTAACAATGTTGCAAGCAATCTAGATGTTACATTTGTATTAGTCATTTTATGTTGTTTGCTTTTATTGCATTTTGCCAGCGGTATTATTAAGTCTGATTTTTTTGTTGTTGATTCGGACATTATTTAAACACATTTGTCATTCAAATCATGATTTATTTTATCTAAGATGCTCATTCATACAGTTTAAAGCATTACTGATATATTTCTCTTAAAAGTAACCATTATGATATTAGGTAATATATACACTGATTTATACTTCTATAAAAGATGAATTTTGCCATAGCAACCTGTGACGACGTAGTTGAATATAAAGTAAAAATCTTTTTTTTGATTGACCTAGTCAAATATCGATAACCAAAACATTTGTAACGCAAGTTTCGTTTCTACTCGCTGATCAGAGAAAATACCAAGTGTAAGTTATTTCGATTACGTTTTTAAAACGATTCGTTGTCGTTGTAGAAGTTTAACGCCCATTCAAACTCTATTTCGGTAAGTTTAACAGACAGGCACCATCGTATTCAGTACTAGACTCCTATCCTCCATAAGAAACTGACAACTTTCTCTTATTTAACAGAAATGTTCAGTAGCAGGGCTCGAACCAATGGCCTTGCAAAACATTAATTTCAAAACATTATTTTAAGCATTTTACGTGACCATAAAAGTGTAGACATTTTTAACAACATATTTCTTAACTAAATTGAATTTCAATAGCGTTGCTCATATCTAATATTTTTCAAAACATAATGTTGATAAAAAGGCACGAGTGTTATATTTCCTATGGTAATTCCATAAATATTCAACAGTAAATAATCTTACATCTGTGCATGCAAAGCTATCTTCACCGAAGAAGATCTGACAGGTATGGTTTAAGGAGTATCCAAAACCTACAAGCCCCTTGCAAAACTGTTCAAGAATGTTGTCTTTCGTCGGAGATTCAGTGTATAAACATGCAGCAATTTCAGTGCTTGTGAAACTGAAAGAGAATTTATATCCACTTTTACGTAAATATTTTTCGTAGGTTTTTATTTAGGCATCTATCGGTGTTTTATACGCAACAACAGCGATTAGCGCTTATCATGCAAATGGAAATAGTATTAACGAAGTGTTAAAACGTCAAAAAGTATAATAACAATAAATATGTATATATAATATTAACTATTGTGACTAATGTTTGTTGTAATATTCCTTGAGTTAATTTTGTTAAGCCGTGTTTAGATGAAAAATGAAATTACAGAAAGGAGACACACATGAAAGGCTCATGTAATGCAATTTGGTATATGAAAAATAAAACTGAGTTTTACCCGAATGAATGATCTGACGAAACTGGTAACGATAAAAAATGAAGATAAGAACATACACATGTATAAACATTGTTAACATTGAAAACATTGCTAAACAAAAACTGCCTATTTTCTAATATGTACTTGTTAGGTACATTTGCTTTTGTATTGCAAATATACAGACTGTCGACGGAGCTTGACAACAGGTAAACTTAGCTCCTTCGTAAGATACTTCTTCTCTTCAAATCTCCCATTGATACCTTTCCTCGTGCTTTTAAACCTTTCAATGGAAGTGTTGCAGTGTACGAAATTGAAGTATTAACTGCCTCACTTGCTCTATGTACTTCCAGGTATTATTATCTCATTTATAGTCTGTCACCATGCTGTTTTATGACAGGCTCCTGTGGAAAATTCACGATTTGACATTGTTTATTTAGATAAGAAGTAACTCCAGTCTTCATTCTTTAGATGTACAAGCTGTGAAACATTCGGACTGGGAGATTGCATGATGTACTCGTTCGTATCACTGGATCGAAACAAAGTTAATTTTGCTGTTACTGGTTTACTGGTTGTTTACTGGTTGTGGATCTTGAAGGGAAACTCCCTACACCATAGATAAATTGTTCCATGAACGTAAAATGATAAATGAATACAATTTCAAGAACAATCTTCACCGAAAATGCCCAATTTTAACACAAATAATCAATATAACACGTTCTGTAATAAATTGCTATCCACCCATTAACAACTTTACATAGAGTAATGAATGGTTAACGGTAATGCAACATATTCTAAAACGCTGATTTTACCGATAACGCCTGGAATGTATAGCTTAAACTTTTAGGTTAAGTACTAATATTTGAAAATATTCTATTATTTATGCTTTTAGTTTGACACAAGTTATAGTGTCTCTTTATAATGAACTTGTTAGTATCGCTTGGTCCAGCGAAAGTTGAGAGATAACGAGTGCCACCGTTAGTATACGACATTGTCAAAGAGAAAGGTGAATGGAATAAACAGCTTCACGAGTAATTTATAACAATTGCCACCGTAAGTATACGACATTGTCACGGAGAAGTATGAATGGAATTAACAGCTATAGGAGTAGTTTATAACGATTGCCACCATTAGTTAGTACATTGTCACAGAGAAGGGTGAATGGAATAAACAGCTATAGGAGTAGTTTGTAACGATTGCCACCGTTAGTATACGACGTTGTCACAGAGAAGTGTGAATGGAATTAACAGCTACACGAGTAATTTATAACAATTGCCTCTGTTAGTATACGACATTGTAACGGAGAAGGGTGAATGGAATTAACAGCTATACGAGTAATTTATAACAATGGCCTGTGTTAGTATACGACATTGTAACGGAGAAGGGTGAATGGAATTAACAGCTACACGAGTAATTTATAACAATTGCCTCTGTTAGTATACGACATTGTAACGGAGAAGGGTGAATGGAATTAACAGCTATATGAGTAGTTTATAACAATTGCCTCTGTTAGTATACGACATTGTAACGGAGAAGGGTGAATGGAATTAACAGCTACACGAGTAATTTATAACAATTGCCTCTGTTAGTATACGACATTGTAACGGAGAAGGGTGAATGGAATTAACAGCTACACGAGTAATTTATAACAATTGCCTCTGTTAGTATACGACATTGTAACGGAGAAGGGTGAATGGAATTAACAGCTACACGAGTAATTTATAACAATTGCCTCTGTTAGTATACGACATTGTAACGGAGAAGGGTGAATGGAATTAACAGCTACACGAGTAATTTATAACAATTGCCTCTGTTAGTATACGACATTGTAACGGAGAAGGGTGAATGGAATTAACAGCTACACGAGTAATTTATAACAATTGCCTCTGTTAGTATACGACATTGTAACGGAGAAGGGTGAATGGAATTAACAGCTATACGAGTAGTTTATAACGATTGCCACCGTTAGTATACAACATTGTCACAGAGAAGTATGATGGAATTAACAGCTTCACAAGTAGTTAATAACAATTGCCACCGTTAGTATACGACATTGTCACAGAGAAAGGTGAATGGAATGAACAGCAATAGTAGTAGTTTAGAATCATTGCCATCGATTAAATACGACATTGTCACAGAGAAGGGTGAGTGGAATTAGCAGCTTTACGAGTTGATTCTATCACAGGTCAAAAGGACTTGATTTTATTTGATTTAATTTGATTTAATAGCATGTGTGTTACATCTGGGTGTTCGGATATTGGCAGAGGTCATGCAGCAAAAAGACGAAGTTTCCACCTTTTTTGTAGAAATTTTATTCAAATGATTTTTATTGATTAATTATAGCATGTAACTGTATTTTAAATATCGATCACAACATCATGCATAGGAAAAGGTAAAAATAATTACATGTATCATATTTACGGATGGGGCGTGTTCTCACAAAGCTTAAAGTCAGTATCTCTATATCAATTTGTACATAATTCATGACAAAGTGCTTAAACAGCTATTTATACTTATCTTGAAGTATGCAGTTAATTGCCAAGCTCTAAAAGTAGCTTTAAGATAGAAGCTATGATACAAATGTAGAAATAGTTACGCGCTCAAAAGATCTTGATGATTGATGTGCATAAATAACTCGTCTTTATGCTGGGTGATACCTTCAGAGCTATAATATGGTGGCATACTTCTGCTACCACATAACCACTTAATTATCACGTTATATATCTAGTTAATCACTTAATTATCATGATAAATATCTGATAAATGCGTTTATTTTTATGTCAACAGATACTCCTGTCAACACAAAAAAGGGTATGTTACCTGCTCACTATTGCCAAACAGATACCTTTTTAATGATATTTTAGTTATCAACGTGGTCAACGTGTTATGTAACTAGTCAGTTCAGATAAGCATCGTTATATTTATGTGGTTAACGTGTTATGTAACTAGTCAGTTCAGATAAGCATCGTTATATTTATGTGGTTAACGTGTTATGTAACTAGTCAGTACGATAATTATATATAAGCATGTAATTAATTATATTACCTACGTATTGTAATCAAAGCGCTTTGAGCGCTGAAGGCCTGAGGGCTATAGGTTAACTCCCCGAAAAACAACTTTTGACCTACGTGTTTTGCGCTGAACCTTACCTAAAGCGCGGGTCGAAATGTGCAGAGGACGAAATTCAATATATGACACAGAATGAATGATTCACAAATATATGGGTGGCAGGGAAGTTTGTTTTATTATAAAACGTACGTTAAATGAAAAATAATCACATAGTCAACATTATAAATTGTTTAAGCAAATAAAGATAACTCGATCTGCGCTTTGTACAACTTCAAGCGATATGATCTGATGATGTGGATCGAAAAATATTGTGTACCAAGGACAAGACTTTGATACAGAAAAAAAGCAATACCAGCAATGAAATATAAATACAGTACTGTACAATGTGTATAACAGAGAAAACCAAAAATGATTCTGGGTTACCTTGTAGTTGTAATCGGTGAAACCGTTCACTGGGCCTTGACATGCAGCGTCCTCGATAAATGGCGGGTGATTTTGATCGCGTGAGTTCCTTCTCGGGAATGTGTTTAGGTAAATATATATGTAATCGTTCGTAAATAACAAAGCTGTCAATGAAATAACATCGGAAATTTGAAAATCAAACTACAAACTCTTATATCGAGCTCCGTACGTTTCCGTAAATTTCCGTAAATATCCGTACTTTTCCGTGATATGCATATGATTATCTTCCGTAATCAGCTAACAGCGCATTAATTTCTAAAACAGAAAAAAATGTGTAATGCAGCCCGTAAGCTATATACCTTCCTGCAATCGTTTGAAGTTTTATGTACTATTTTTATTTGTAATAATTATGTTCTTATCATATGCGACATTCAAACAGAAGATTGATCTGGTCTGTCTTGCACTACTTTCGCATAGCGCATGTTTACAGTTGTTATTCGCACATAGCAGAGTTAAAAAATTTCTTGCAGTGTTTGAAATGTGGTATGCTAACTTAGGCCTAGGGGACTTTCAGTCCCCAGGCAAAAACTATGTTTTAGATATCTGTTAAATGATTAACGTGTTATGTACCTAGTTAGTCAGATAAATAACACAATAAGTATCTGACTAACTAGTTACATAACACGTTAACCACATAATTATCACGATACTTATTTGACTAACCAGTTAACCACATAATAATCACGATACTTATCTGAATCACTAGTTACACACATAACACGTTAACCACTTAAAAGATAACTAAAATAATATTATCATTAAATAGGTATCTGTTGGCTGTAGTGGGCAGTGACATACACTTTTTGTGTTGACATAAGTATCTGCTAACATAAAATTAATGCGTTAATAACATATTTATCATGATGATTAAGTGTCTAACTAGTTATATAACGTGATATTTAAGTTGTTATGTGGTGGCAGAGGTATGCCACCATACTATAACCCAATAAATGTAGTAGTCTGGTGTCACCTGTCCCTACCCATACGACAGGGAACCAGACTATAAATGAAGGTACAATAATCATTATATTTCATCAGTGAATATGGCAGTGTCGCTTTGATATATGAACAATAAAATCAAATCAAAACGGTTATGATATCATAAAATAACAAAAGTAATTGCCAACCTTGAAAGGTGATCTATAATATCCCTAGCTGAACATACTGAAAACTTGCCAAACTCGGTATATGCTCTCAGTCGGGGAAGCACATATGGAGCCATTATTGTAAACGCATTAGATGGACACTCATCCGACTCGTCATGGCTTGCACCAAGACTGAATAAAAAATCATAATAGTGCGTTAACTACAGATGGAATTAACTAATGAAAATATGCAGCATCAAAATCAAACGATAGACACTCGGCAAACAAGTAATCTAGATTATTAATTGTAATAATCGTGCGATGTATCACAGTACAATGTACGTTGTCTTATATGCTTTCATATATTTTAATTGTTTTTCTGCAAAAAAAAACAACAAAAAACAATTTGACAATTGTCATAACAATCGACTTTTGATGTTGCATGTTTTGAGATAACAAGAAATTGCATTTTATCTGTGAGAGTATTTTCAACAAATCAAACATGTTGGTGTTACTGCTTTGTCGTAGGTTAGAACACTATGGCAGCAATACGTCAAATTTGCTTCATATAGACAGTGGGTCCACTGACGAAACACAACAGTCACTTGACTGTGCCAAAGCATGACACGCATTTCGCACAAATATTCCGAGACCGTTCCCAAATTTGAACTAAGACTAAAACTCGCTAACTCTCGCTCATTATCACAGAACCTTCAGAACCTAAGTTCTCAGAATTATTGTTCAATTCGCGTAAACAAATGTTACCTTTTGAGATTATAAATTTTATTTTATTACATGTTTCAATTGGATATCGGTGTATGACGTATTATAAGCGCATATATTTTAATTGGCTTATTGATAATCGATCCTTCAGTGTTTACGCAACTGAGACTATCAACATAATATATATCTGTAATAACACATGTTTAACTTACTTCAACATATGTTTCTCTTCTAAACTTAGAATATTTGATCCTACAGTTGCGTGTTAAAATATACAAATGTATGCACTTGTAAAGCTTTAGTCCGTTAATCAGGAATAACATAAAGACAAACAATGCTATATCATATTAAACATACAGTTTACACGGTTGAAAGTGCACTGACATTTAAACTATTAAACCGAATTTGTTCGAGTTAAAACCCTTTATTTTGATACACTTTCGGCAGAAAGACATTCATGCTAGTTTCGATTTAATCGGATACGTAAAGACGATGAACTGTAAAACGAAAGTAGGATTGTCATTTGTTTTCAAGAAGTTTTGTCCACAGATAGTTCATATGTTGACGAATAGTGCGCTGTTTTCTACCTTGTGGTACATTTTATGTATTTAGTCGGAATATGTTTATTCGGTGACTGGTCTTTAATAAAGATTTGACTATACATGTATTGATATCTACTTTAAAACTTTGCAACGCAGATTTTGTTTGCATCTTCAACCAGCAGAACATCGATGTTTCTCTTCGTTGATGTTTCATACCAAAAAGACTTGGTCGTTGTGAGTTGTTTACAAGTTAGCTGACGCTTTTTATGAAAATTGAGATTGAGATAATCGAAATGTGCGATTAAAAAGAGGTAGGAATGAATCAAAATAAAAACACTTACTTATGTCCAATTTCATGAGCAAGTATTGTTGCATAGTACGTAGAAAATATTTCGTTGAGCGAAAATCGAGCGTCGTAATACATGTCCTCATAATTTTGACACAACTGCTCAAGAAATGCGACACCTGAAACATAGATAAATAAATTCGTATATGCAATCTTAATTTTATTAATTTTCCATCTGTTCCTTAAACTACAATAGGATATAAATGTGTGTGCTTTAGGTATCTATTTTATCGCGAGATATGACAGCACTTGTCACATCTATATAATATAAACACAGAAGACATCTCTACTCATAGCATAGATAACATTCTGGGTTGGTTAAGTGCAGGATGTAGGCTTCTAGATAGCATAAATTAGCATTATTTGTTAAATGGGCAATCGGTAAAACTGGTGTCAAATGAAATAATTTCAAAAGCATAAATAGTAAAATATTTGAAAGTATTAATACTAACATAAATGTATAAACTATATATTCTAGTCATAATCGGTACAATCAACGTTTTAGAATGTGTCGCTGAACCGTTAAACATTCCATACGCTATGTGAAGTTGTTGTTGTACAATTAATGGATGCATAGTGATTTATTACAGAAGGTTCATTGTTTTTGCTAAAAAGATGCATTTTCGACATACGTTCTTCTTTGAAATTGTATTTATTTATCATTTACGTTCATTAGACACATGTTTTTTACGTTTTGAGAATATAATCTGCTACCTGCATGCTCATTCAATATGCATATGTGCGAATTAAATAACCCTTTATTCTAATGATTAAAGCCAGTAAACACTATTAAAGAACTTTGACAGAATTGTGTTACAATGTTTTAATGGCTTTTTCGATAGTCTAAACTGTGTTCAAAGAACTTTGTTCAAGTGTTTTTAACTAAGCTGACGGAAAAAAAACATCCTATTTTTCCCAACATAGTTTGATGACTTCTAGATGATCTTTAGTTATGTGCGCCTGATAAGAAAAAACTGTCAAAGCTTTTGATGGTATAAACTGGCTCTCAAAGCTCATTAAAAACTTTTTCATTGTATTTTACTTTACTTTTCAAAATGTTGCTGAATGAAAATGGAGCTGTTCATTTCTAAATATTTTGTTTATCATCAGGTGTATCCTCCCTGCTCAATGCTTGTTACATTATGTTGTAAGCAACACATAACTTTCACTTTAAATCTGTTACTCGATAACTATTTTGGTCTTTGTCCTGAAATCTTTATTTATCAAAGTAAAGACAAAATGCAATTGCAATATACTTTTCTCCTGCATGTTTATTATGCATTTATCCTTTTCTAAAACCTTAGTAAACTTTGACGTAGTTTTTTATGAATTAAACCTTGACGTATTTTTTATGAAGTACACTTAAACGTAGTTTTCAATGAAGTTAACTTTGACGAAGTTTTCTATGTAGTAAACTTTGGCGGAGTTTTCTATGAAGTAAACTTTGACGTAGTTTTCTATGAAGCAAACTTTGACGAAGTTTTCTATGTCTATTTTCTGTTCTTAAGGCCTTTCATTGTATAATCTGGCTATTATTTAGTAAGCATGGAATAAATATCTCCAACCTTGTGTTTAATTAACTATATTGGCTAGGTCAAACATGAATGATAATCAACATCCTACTCTGAAAGGTTGACGTAAACCTAAATTTATATTCTCCAAACTGGGTTCCCTCTCTGTATGAAATTAATATTTTAGATAAGTTAAACAGCGACAATGTTTGTTATTAACTTCATAGCACATACACCATCAAGTGCTTATAACAAAGCAATTTATATCGAAGTTTATATCAACAATTATTGCCAAAGGACATTGTCCATTTGGCGTATTCTGTGGTACCATGATGTCGTGATGTTTATCCATACCAGTCTTTTGAAAAGACCATCACGTCTTCTGAGCCAATTTGCATCTGTACCTCTTTGAGAAGCAATATGTCTTCACTGTTTCGGTGACATCAGATAATTGTTTGGTGTATTCTATTTAAGATAAAGCTCAGCCTTCTCTACTTTGTTTTAATGAAACTCAATGCTGATCTCGAGTTGGTCTGCTGCAAGTCCGTACAGATGAGAGTCAACACTAGCTTTTCACAGGTCAAGTCCGCTTCAGAATAAGAAGACTTTTATCATCAACCACACTCTTATCATCATCTAATTTCAGCTATAGGGTAAATTCGGGTAACTTCGGACAATCGGGTAACTTCGGACACTTTCAGATAAATTACCGTAAAAGAACTTGCTCTTCCTCTTTTCTTGTCTTGTTTTCACTTTCCCGTTACTTAATCTTTTGCTGTTTAGCTACTAAGAAAATGTAACTCTATTTGCTTCGATGACGTCAGATGTGACGTGTACAACCGCGGTTGTTGCAAATTCCTTTCCGCCGCTGCGTACTTGAAACTTCCGCAGATCTGACATTGTGATAAGGTTTAATTCATATTAAGAGAGCATTTATCTGAAATATTTCTTTTCTGGTTTCGTTTGAGGCAATAACGTGTGAAGATGCTTTTTCCAACTGCCATTATATTGTCTGAATCAAAATAAGTTGAAAATTAATGGTTATTTAAACTTTCCGAACTTTCTCGCCACTTTTAGTTTATCTTAAAAGTACGGACAACAGTTCTTACCAACAAAAACTTGATTGTCAGGTCTACCTAACAACGATTTAGTTCTAAGTTAATATTGTTAAAAATAAAGTTTTTATTTTTCCGTGCCTTATCAATTCAAATATAGGCTAGAGTTCTAGACTCTAGGTCCGTATCGCAAGACTGCATTTAAAACAAAAATCTAAAAGTAAAGGTCTACGTCTTGCTATTAGAAGACTGGCTGCGATGCAACAAAATGTTTAGATCTACTTTTGTCTTTGTTTTTCAAGAGTCTTATTCACTAGATCAACTGGATCTTCTACAAATGTTCAATGATTTTGTTTGTTTGTAGAACAATGAATAGATCTAATCAAGGTAGATCTAGATGTACAGTTGGTTTCATACGGAATAGAGAGATAGGTAGGCCCAACAAAGGCAGTATACACTTAAAGGAGGAGATCAATAAAACTCTAGAAAAGCTGTTCGAAAGAGAATACATATATGAGCATTATTCATTGTCAATGTTGCTTAATACTTTTTTGGAGAGAATAAGAAGTAACGATCAGCTTTGTCATTGGATGTGGACAACTTATCTTCAGTTCAAAGATGAAGATGACATTAGTTTAGTGTGAGTGGCTAACAGTTTTGCCAAGAAATGTCGGTGGCTAATGAACTTTTCGGTATTGTCCAGAGGGGTTCAGACCAACCTATAAACTGACTTATTGTGACATTGCGCGATTTTTTTCAAGTAAACATCCAGCTGAATATGGGTGTGTGCAAATCGTGGTTTACAAAAGCGTAGAGGAAATAATAGCTTTTAACCCAATTCACCAAACTCTTCACGGCTACCAGTATGAAATAACAAACTTTGTAAATATTGATTTTCTTATTTACTGGGAGAGTCAATTTAAGAAAAAGAACAACTGCATGCAAGAGTTGCTTCCCTTCCACTGCCGAAATCTCTACCAACATCAACAACAACACAATCAACTATCATTTTTAAAAATTTATCAGTCCGATTTTTTTTATATCTAAAGCACCAACTTCAGATAGTAATGCGGCATAATCATTAATTTAACATATTCAAATGAACAGCAACCAAAAATTGCTTTTATAAAACTGTCACCAAAAACACACTTTGTGCAGTAAGATGCGCATAATGTCACTTTAACAGAAATAATACATATATTAAAATGTATATACGATTAAAAACCCATTTTATTCAGTTTCTTTCTCATGAACATTTGTACTAATATAACTTATAACTGTGCATTGTATACAAAATATTAATCTGTCTGTGATAAAAAAGAAAATTATTTACATCGACTGTACAACACATTTTTATAACTGATATTGGACTATAAACCAGTACTAGTGGCTCGGTCTGCAATCGGGTTGTAAATTTCCTTTTTTTGGACTACAAGTTTTAGCTTTTGATTGTAGTGATATTGTGAGTACATTTCCTGAAAAAAAAGAAACGTGTCACATAATAATAATAAATGATCCGATGATGAAACATCAGCAGGTGTGAGGTTCAAGTCCCATGGCCTTCAGTGGTGTTTACTTGGACAAAGACCTTTATCAATGTCACTATATTCGCCGTCGCCTCAGCTGTAAAGACCACGGTTACTAGTAATCCCGATGGAGATATGCATGGCTCTAACTGGTTTTAAAATGTACGATTGTTCCATAAAAGAAGTTTCGTCATTTTGCATGAAATGTGTTCTTACATTAACCTTTCATGTTAAAGTATTCCTACTGGTTTTGTGAAATATATAAACATAAAATCGTTTACAAAGTTTTATTACCACGCCTAAGGATATCGTTATGATCTTTATGCGTCCGTTTGTGCGTCCGACCGACCGTGCGTCCGTCATACATTATTCACACTTGTACGGGCTATATCTCAGAAGCGTATTGGCGTAAAAAGTGGTATATTCCGTTGCATATCGAATCCTTCCCTATGGATTCTACCATTACATATAACTTATGCACTTAACTAATTTTATCAAAATCAAGTCGATTTCCTCTCCCATGGTGCATTGTTCTGTTTTTACGATGCATGTGCAAATAGCCTACCTATATATCAGATTGCTAAGAGTCATGGCTCACTCGGCTGTTTGTGTATACACCGTGAACTGCATTGTAGTATAAAATATACGAAGTATCGTCTTCTA
>JAFMSR010000011.1:37555688-37571117 GCA_022818135.1 Saxidomus purpurata
TTATGTTTATATATTTCACAAAACCAGTAGGAATACTTTAACATGAAAGGTTAATGTATGAACACATTTCATGCAAAATAACGAAACTTCTTTTATGGAACAATCGTACATTTTAAAACCAGTTAGAGCCATGCATATCTCCATCGGGATTACTAGTAACCGCGGTCTTTACAGCTGAGGCGACGGCAAATATAGTGACATTGATAAAGGTCTTTGTCCAAGTAAACACCACTGAAGGCCATGGGACTTGAACCTCACACCTGCTGATGTTTCATCATCGGATCATTTATTATTATTATGTGACACGTTTCTTTTTTTCAGGAAATGTACTCACAATATCACTACAATCGAAAGCTAAAAATTGTAGTCCAAAAAAAAAGAAATTTAGAGTTTTATTGATCTCCTCCTTTAAGTGTATACTGCCTTTGTTAAGCCTGTCTATCTCTCTATTCCGTATGAAACCAACTGTACATCTAGATCTACCTTGATTAGATCTATTCATTGTTCTACAAACAAACAAAATCATTGAACATTTGTAGAAGATCCAGTTGATCTAGTGAATAAGACTCTCGAAAAACAAAGACAAAAGTAGATCTAGACATTTTGTTGCATCGCAGCCAGTCTTTTAATAGCAAGACGTAGACCTTTACTTTTACATTTTTGTTTAAAATGCAGTCTTGCGATACGGGTCTAGAGTCTAGAACTCTAGCCTATATTTGAATTGATAAGGCACGGAAAAATAAAAACTTTATTTTTAACAATATTAACTTAGAACTAAATCGTTGTTAGGTAGACCTGACAATCAAGTTTTTGTTGGTAACATTGATTTTAAACTTATTTTGATTCAGACAATATAATGGCAGTTGGAAAATGCATCTTCACACGTTATTGCCTCAAACGAAACCAGAAAAGAAATATTTCAGATAAATGCTCTCTTAATATGAATTAAACCTTATCACAATGTCAGATCTGCGGAAGTTTCAAGTACGCAGCGGCGGAAAGGAATTTGCAACAACCGCGGTTGTACACGTTAAAGCTGACGTCATCGAAGCAAGTAGAGTTACATTTTCTTAGTAGCTAAACAGCAAAAGATTAAGTAACGGGAAAGTGAAAACAAGACAAGAAAAGAGGAAGAGCAAGTTCTTTTATGGTATTTTATCTGAAAGTGTCCGAAGTTACCCGATTGTCCGAAGTTACCCGAATTTACCCTATAGCTGAAATTAGATGATGATAAGAGTGTGGTTGATGATAAAAGTCTTCTTATTTTGAAGCGGACTTGACCTGTGAAAAGCTAGTGTTGACTCTCATCTGTACGGACTTGCAGCAGACCAACTCGAGATCAGCATTGAGTTTCATTAAAACAAAATAGAGCAGGTTGAGCTTTATCTTAAATAGAATACACCAAAAAATTATCTGATGTCACCGAAACAGTGAAGACATCTTGCTTCTCCAAGAGGTACAGATACAAATTGGCTCAGAAGACGTGATGGTCTTTTCAAAAGACTGGTATGGATAAACATCACGACATCATGGTACCACAGAATACGCCAAATAGACAATGTCCTTTGGCAATAATTGTTGATATAAACTTCGATATAAATTGCTTTGTTATAAGCACTTGATAGAGTATGTGCTATGAAGTTAATAACAAACATTGTCGTTGTTTAACTTATCTAAAATATTAATTTCATACGGAGAAGGAACCCAGTTTGGAGAATATAAATTTAGGTTTACGTCAACCTTTCAGAGTAGGATGTTGATTATCATTCATGTTTGACCTAGCCAATATAGTTAATTAAACACAAGGTTTGAGATATTTATTCCATGCTTACTATATAATATCCAGATTATACAATGAAAGGCCTTTGGAACAGAAAATAGACATAGAAAACTTCGTCAAAGTTTGCTTCATAGAAAACTACGTCAAAGTTTAGTTCATAGAAAACTCCGCCAAAGTTTACTTCATTGAAAACTACGTTAAAGTGTACTTCATAAAAATACTTCATAGTTTAATTCATAAAAAAAATACGTCAAAGTTTACTAAGGTTTAAGAAAAGGTTTAAACATGCAGGAGAAGAGTACACTCAATTCCAAAAGAAAGTGTGCACTTCGTTTTCTGTGATTTTTCATCGACTACTTTTCTGAAAGCCTATATATTTGGTACCAAAATTGAGATCTGTTTACCTACAATATGGCGAAAATTTTAGATTTTGAGTTGCGCTCGTTTTAAGTGGTCGTTTTTAAACGAGAAAGGACGAGGTGTTAAAATATTTAAAATTAAGAAGTGCACACTTTCTTTTGGAACTGAGTATATATTGCAATTGCATTTTGTATTTGATAAATAAAAATTGCAGAACAAAGACCAAACTAGTTATCGAGTAACAGATTTAAAGTGAAAGTTATGTGTTGCTTACAACATAATGTTACAAGCATTGAGCAGGGAAGATACACCTGATGATATACAAAATATTTGAAAATGAACAGCTCCATTTTCATTCAGCAACATTTTGAAAAGTAAAGTAAAATACAAAGAAATGTATAGGAAAGTTTTTAATGAGCTTTGAGAGCCAGTTTATACCATCAAAAGCTTTGACACACTTTTTTCTTATCGGGCGCAAATTACTAAAGATCATCTAGAAGTCATCAAACTATGTTGGGAAAAATAGGATGTTTTTTTTTCCGTCAGCTTATTTAAAAACACTTGAACAGAGTTCTTTGAACACAGTTTAGACTATCGAAAAAGCCGTTAAAACATTGTAACACAATTCTGTCAAAGTTCTTTAATAGTGTTTACTGGCTTTAATCATTAGAATAAATGGTTATTTAATTCGCACATATGCATATTGAATGAGCATGCAGGTAGCAGATTATATTCTCAAAACGTAAAAATACATGTGTCTAATGAACGTAAATGATAAATAAATACAATTTCAAAGAAGAACGTATGTCGAAAATGCATCTTTTTAGCAAAAACAATGAACATAGAGACCTTCTGTAATAAATCACTATGCATCCATTAATTGTATAACAACTTCACATAGAGTATGGAATGTTTAACGGTACAGTAACACGTTCTAAAACGTTGATTGTACCGATTATGACTAGAATATATAGTTTAAACTTTTAGGTTAGTATTAATACTTTCAAATATTTTACTATTTATGCTTTTGAAATTATTTAATTTGACACCAGTTTTACGGATTGCCCATTTAACAAATAATTCTAATATTTATGCTATCTAGAAGCCTACATCCTGCACTTAACCAACCCAGAATGTTATCTATGCTATGAGTAGAGATGTCTTCTGTGTTTATATTATATAGATGTGACAAGTGTTGTCATATCTCGCGATAAAATAGGTACCTAAAGCACACACATTTATATCCTATTGTAGTTTAAGAAACAGATGGAAAATTAATAAAATTAAGATTGCATATACGAATTTATTTATCTATGTTTCAGGTGTCGCATTTCTTGAGCAATTGTGTCAAAATTCTGAGGACACGTATTACGACGCTCGATTTTCGGTCAACGAAATATTTTCTACGTTCTATGCAATAGTACTTGCTCATGAAATTGGACATAAGTAAGTGTTTTAATTTTGATTCATTCCTACCTCAGTGACCCTCTTTTTAATCACACATTTCGATTATCTCAACTTCAATTTTCATAAAATGCGTCAGCTTTCTTGTAAACAACTCTCAACGACCAAGTGTTTTTGGTATGAAACATTAACGAAGAGAAGCATCGATGTTCTACTGGTTGAAGATGCAAACAGAATCTGCGTTGCAAAGTTTTAAAGTAGATATACATGTAGTACCATTACAAATACATGTATAGTCAAATCTTTGTTACAGACCAGTCACCGAGTAAACATCGTCCGATTAAATACATAAAATGTACCAAAATGTAGAAAACAGCGCACTATTTGTCAACATATAAACTATCTGTGAATAATACTTCTTGAAAATAAAGACATGTAGGCCAATAACAATCCTACTTCGTTTTACAGTTCATCATTTTTACGTATCCGATTAAATCGAAAATAGCATGGATGTCTTTCTGCCGAATGTGTATCAAAATATAGGTGTTTGACTGGAATAAATTTGGTTTAACAGTTTAAATGTCGGTACACTTTCAACCGTGTAAACTGTATGTTTAGTATGTTATAGCATTGTGTGTCTTTATGTCATTCACACAGATTCCTGAAAAACGGACCAAAGCTTTAAAAGTGCATACATTTGTATATTTTAACACGCAACTGTAGGATCAAATATTCTAAGTTTAGAAGAGAAACATATGTTGAAGTAAGTTAAACATTACAGATATATATTATGTATATAGTCTCAGTTGCGTAAACACTGAAGGATCGATTATCAATAAGCCAATTAAAATATATGCGCTTATAATACGTCATACACCGATATCCAATTGAAACATGTAATAAAATAAAATTTATAATCTCAAAAGGTAACATTTGTTTACGCGAATTGAACAATAATTCTGAGAACTTAGGTTCTGAAGGTTCTGTGATAATGAGCGAGAGTTAGCGAGTTTTAATCTTAGTTCAAATTTGGGAACGGTCTCGGAATATTTGTGCGAAATGCGTGTCATGCTTTGGCACAGTCAAGTGAATGTTGTGTTTCGTCAGTGGACCCACTGTCTATATGAAGCAAATTTGACGTATTGCTGCCATGGTGTTCTAACCTACGACAAAGCAGTAACACCAACATGTTTGATTTGTTGAAAATACTCTCACAGATAAAATGCAATTTCTTGTTATCTCAAAACATGCAACATCAAAAGTCGATTGTTATGACAATTGTCAAATTGTTTTTTGTTTTTTTTGCAGAAAAACAATTAAAATATATGAAAGCATATAAGACAACGTACATTGTACTGTGATACATCGCACGATTATTACAATTAATAATCTAGATTACTTGTTTGCCGAGTGTCTATCGTTTGATTTTGATGCTGCATATTTTCATTAGTTAATTCCATCTGTAGTTAACGCACTATTATGAATTTTTATTCAGTCTTGGTGCAAGCCATGACGAGTCGGATGAGTGTCCATCTACTGCGTTAACAATAATGGCTCCATATGTGCTTCCCCGACTGAGAGCATATACCGAGTTTGGCAAGTTTTCAGTATGTTCAGCTAGGGATATTATAGATCACCTTTCAAGGTTGGTAATTACTTTTGTTATTTTATGATATCATAACCGTTTTGATTTGATTTTATTGTTCATATATCAAAGCGACACTGCCATATTCACTGATGAAAGATAATGATTATTGTACCTACATTTATAGTCTGGTTCCCTGTCGTATGGGTAGGGACAGGTGACACCAGACTACTACATTTATTGGGTTATAGTATGGTGGCATACCTCTGCCACCACATAACAACTTAAATATCACGTTATATAACTAGTTAGACACTTAATCATCATGATAAATATGTTATTAACGCATTAATTTTATGTTAGCAGATACTTATGTCAACACAAAAAGTGTATGTCACTGCCCACTACAGCCAACATATACCTATTTAATGATAATATTATTTTAGTTATCTTTTAAGTGGTTAACGTGTTATGTGTGTAACTAGTGATTCAGATAAGTATCGTGATTATTATGTGGTTAACTGGTTAGTCAAATAAGTATCGTGATAATTATGTGGTTAACGTGTTATGTAACTAGTTAGTCAGATACTTATTGTGTTATTTATCTGACTAACTAGGTACATAACATGTTAATCATTTAACAGATATCTAAAACATAGTTTTTGCCTGGGGACTGAAAGTCCCCTAGGCCTAAGTTAGCATACCACATTTCAAACACTGCAAGAAATTTAACTGTGCTATGTGCGAATAACAACTGTAAACATGCGCTATGCGAAAGTAGTGCAAGACAGACCAGATAAATCTTCTGTTTGAATGTCGCATATGATAAGAACATAATTATTACAAATAAAAATAGTACATAAAACTTCAAACGATTGCAGGAAGGTATATAGCTTACGGGCTGCATTACATATTTTTTTCTGTTTTAGAAATTAATGCGCTGTTAGCTGATAACGGAAGATAATCATATGCATATCACGGAAAAGTACGGATATTTACGGAAATTTACGGAAACGTACGGGGCTCGATATAAGAGTTTGTAGTTTGATTTTCAAATTTCCGATGTTATTTCATTGACAGCTTTGTTATTTACGAACGATTACATATATATTTACCTAAACACATTCCCGAGAAGGAACTCACGCGATCAAAATCACCCGCCATTTATCGAGGGCGCTGCATGTCAAGGCCCAGTGAACGGTTTCACCGATTACAACTACAAGGTAACCCAGAATCATTTTTGGTTTTCTCTGTTATACACATTGTACAGTACTGTATTTATATTTCATTGCTGGTATTGCTTTTTTTCTGTATCAAAGTCTTGTCCTTGGTACACAATATTTTTTCGATCAACATCATCAGATCATATCGCTTGAAGTTGTACAAAGCGCAGATCGAATTATCTTTATTTGCTTAAACAATTTATAATGTTGACTATGTGATTATTTTTCATTTAACGTACGTTTTATAATAAAACAAACTTCCCTGCCACCCATATATTTGTGAATCATTCATTCTGTGTCATATATTGAATTTCGTCCTCTGCACATTTCGACCCGCGCTTTAGGTAAGGTTCAGCGCAAAACACGTAGGTCAAAAGTTGTTTTTCGGGGAGTTAACCTATAGCCCCCAGGCCTTCAGCGCTCAAAGCGCTTTGATTACAATACGTAGGTAATATAATTAATTACATGCTTATATATAGTTATCGTACTGACTAGTTACATAACACGTTAACCACATAAATATAACGATGCTTATCTGAACTGACTAGTTACATAACACGTTAACCACATAAATATAACGATGCTTATCTGAACTGACTAGTTACATAACACGTTGACCACGTTGATAACTAAAATATCATTAAAAAGGTATCTGTTTGGCAATGGTGAGCAGGTAACATACCCTTTTTTGTGTTGACAGGAGTATCTGTTGACATAAAAATAAACGCATTAATCAGATATTTATCATGATAATTAAGTGATTAACTAGATATATAACGTGATAATTAAGTGGTTATGTGGTAGCAGAAGTATGCCACCATATTATAGCTCTGAAGGTATCACCCAGCATAAAGACGAGTTATTTATGCACATCAATCATCAAGATCTTTTGAGCGCGTAACTATTTCTACATTTGTATCATAGCTTCTATCTTAAAGCTACTTTTAGAGCTTGGCAATTAACTGCATACTTCAAGATAAAGATAAATAGCTGTTTAAGCACTTTGTCATGAATTATGTACAAATTGATATAGAGATACTGACTTTAAGCTTTGTGAGAACACGCCCCATCCGTAAATATGATACATGTAATTATTTTTACCTTTTCCTATGCATGATGTTGTGATCGATATTTAAAATACAGTTACATGCTATAATTAATCAATAAAAATCATTTGAATAAAATTTCTACAAAAAAGGTGGAAACTTCGTCTTTTTGCTGCATGACCTCTGCCAATATCCGAACACCCAGATGTAACACACATGCTATTAAATCAAATTAAATCAAATAAAATCAAGTCCTTTTGACCTGTGATAGAATCAACTCGTAAAGCTGCTAATTCCACTCACCCTTCTCTGTGACAATGTCGTATTTAATCGATGGCAATGATTCTAAACTACTACTATTGCTGTTCATTCCATTCACCTTTCTCTGTGACAATGTCGTATACTAACGGTGGCAATTGTTATTAACTACTTGTGAAGCTGTTAATTCCATCATACTTCTCTGTGACAATGTTGTATACTAACGGTGGCAATCGTTATAAACTACTCGTATAGCTGTTAATTCCATTCACCCTTCTCCGTTACAATGTCGTATACTAACAGAGGCAATTGTTATAAATTACTCGTGTAGCTGTTAATTCCATTCACCCTTCTCCGTTACAATGTCGTATACTAACAGAGGCAATTGTTATAAATTACTTGTGTAGCTGTTAATTCCATTCACCCTTCTCCGTTACAATGTCGTATACTAACAGAGGCAATTGTTATAAATTACTCGTGTAGCTGTTAATTCCATTCACCCTTCTCCGTTACAATGTCGTATACTAACAGAGGCAATTGTTATAAACTACTCGTATAGCTGTTAATTCCATTCACCCTTCTCCGTTACAATGTCGTATACTAACAGAGGCAATTGTTATAAATTACTCGTGTAGCTGTTAATTCCATTCACCCTTCTCCGTTACAATGTCGTATACTAACAGAGGCCATTGTTATAAATTACTCGTATAGCTGTTAATTCCATTCACCCTTCTCCGTTACAATGTCGTATACTAACAGAGGCAATTGTTATAAATTACTCCTATAGCTGTTAATTCCATTCACACTTCTCTGTGACAACGTCGTATACTAACGGTGGCAATCGTTACAAACTACTCCTATAGCTGTTTATTCCATTCACCCTTCTCTGTGACAATGTACTAACTAATGGTGGCAATCGTTATAAACTACTCCTATAGCTGTTAATTCCATTCATACTTCTCCGTGACAATGTCGTATACTTACGGTGGCAATTGTTATAAATTACTCGTGAAGCTGTTTATTCCATTCACCTTTCTCTTTGACAATGTCGTATACTAACGGTGGCACTCGTTATCTCTCAACTTTCGCTGGATCAAGCGATACTAACCAGTTCATTATAAAGAGACACTATAACTTGTGTCAAACTAAAAGCATCAATAATAGAATATTTTCAAATATTAGTACTTAACCTAAAAGTTTAAGCTATACATTCCAGGCGTTATCGGTAAAATCAGCGTTTTAGAATATGTTGCATTACCGTTAACCATTCATTACTCTATGTAAAGTTGTTAATGGGTGGATAGCAATTTATTACAGAACGTGTTATATTGATTATTTGTGTTAAAATTGGGCATTTTCGGTGAAGATTGTTCTTGAAATTGTATTCATTTATCATTTTACGTTCATGGAACAATTTATCTATGGTGTAGGGAGTTTCCCTTCAAGATCCACAACCAGTAAACAACCAGTAAACCAGTAACAGCAAAATTAACTTTGTTTCGATCCAGTGATACGAACGAGTACATCATGCAATCTCCCAGTCCGAATGTTTCACAGCTTGTACATCTAAAGAATGAAGACTGGAGTTACTTCTTATCTAAATAAACAATGTCAAATCCTGAATTTTCCACAGGAGCCTGTCATAAAACAGTATGGTGACAGACTATAAATGAGATAATAATACCTGGAAGTACATAGAGCAAGTGAGGCAGTTAATACTTCAATTTCGTACACTGCAACACTTCCATTGAAAGGTTTAAAAGCACGAGGAAAGGTATCAATGGGAGATTTGAAGAGAAGAAGTATCTTACGAAGGAGTTAAGTTTACCTGTTGTCAAGCTCCGTCGACAGTCTGTATATTTGCAATACAAAAGCAAATGTACCTAACAAGAGTATTAGAAAATAGGCAGTTTTTGTTTAGCAATGTTTTCAATGTTAACAATGTTTATACATGTGTATGTTCTTATCTTCATTTTTTATCGTTACCAGTTTCGTCAGATCATTCATTCGGGTAAAACTCAGTTTTATTTTACATATACCAAATTGCATTACATGAGCCTTTCATGTGTGTCTCCTTTCTGTAATTTCATTTTTCATCTAAACACGGCTTAACAAAATTAACTCAAGGAATATTACAACAAACATTAGTCACAATAGTTAATATTATATATACATATTTATTGTTATAATACTTTTTGACGTTTTAACACTTCGTTAATACTATTTCCATTTGCATGATAAGCGCTAATCGCTGTTGTTGCGTATAAAACACCGATAGATGCCTAAATACAAACCTACGAAAAATATTTAATTAAAAGTGGATATAAATTCTCTTTCAGTTTCACAAGCACTGAAATTGCTGCATGTTTATACACTGAATCTCCGACGAAAGACAACATTCTTGAACAGTTTTGCAAGGGGCTTGTAGGCTTTGGATACTCCTTAAACCATACCTGTCAGATCTTCTTCGGTGAAGATAGCTTTGCATGCACAGATGTAAGATTATTTGCTGTTGAATATTTATGGAATTACCATAGGAAATATAACACTCGTGCCTTTTTATCAACATTATGTTTTGAAAATTATTAGATATGAGCAATGCTATTGAAATTCAATTTAGTTAAGAATATGTTGTTAAAATGTCTACACTTTTATGGTCACGTAAAATGCTTAAAATAATGTTTGGAAATTAATGTTTTGCAAGGCCATTGGTTCGAGGCCTGCTACTGAACATTTCTGTTAAATAAGAGAAAGTTGTCAGTTTCTTATGGAGGATAGGAGTCTAGTACTGAATACGATGGTGCCTGTCTGTTAAACTTACCGAAATAGAGTTTGAATGGGCGTTAAACTTCTACAACGACAACGAGTCGTTTTAAAAACGTAATCGAAATAACTTACACTTGGTATTTTCTCTGATCAGCGAGTAGAAACGAAACTTGCGTTACAAATGTTTTGGTTATCGATATTTGACTAGGTCAATCAAAAAAAAGATTTTTACTTTATATTCAACTACGTCGTCACAGGTTGCTATGGCAAAATTCATCTTTTATAGAAGTATAAATCAGTGTTCAATATATTACCTAATATCATAATGGTTACTTTTAAGAGGAATATATCAGTAATGCTTTAAACTGTATGAATGAGCATCTTAGATAAAATAAATCATGATTTGAATGACAAATGTGTTTAAATAATGTCCGAATCAACAACAAAAAAATCAGACTTAATAATACCGCTGGCAAAATGCAATAAAAGCAAACAACATAAAATGACTAATACAAATGTAACATCTAGATTGCTTGTAACATTGTTAACACGGGCTCAATAGATAATTATCTAAAGAAAAATTATACAAAACCTGACATTAATACTTTAGAACCCTTTTCGGATGAATGATGCTGTTAAGATTGCTTCTGTATCCACTTTTATAAAACAATACCCATATACATGTATGTCTACAAAATAATTGCAACAATGAAATATAAAAATAAAACTATATTCATTTGTACAAATTATTCAGAACAATTATCGAAAAAAATTTGTTAACTTCTATTGGGATATATAAATCATTCCTCTGCAAACTATTGCAGCTCAAAAACTTAACCAATGAAAATGCAGTAAAGGATAAAGCCAACATCTTTCATTATATGTCTTATATAGAACATGTTTGTCTCAGTTACTAGAGGCAAGAAGTGTACACTTCTGAAATTAAGTGAATATCCATTGATGAAAATTATGTTATCTCTTTAAATATGTAGGCCTGCTTTCTAACATCTTATCTTTCGAATTACAACATTCGGCATTATTACTTAAAATAAAATTTACCTTATAACACAATTTTACCAAATAAGATATGTCAAATATGCATAGTTTCATGTGGCGATATGATACCTTATATTTATGTGCGAAAAGTTTCAGAAACCCACCTAATTTGTAATAAACATGGCATAAAATCAAAATAAGAATTTCTTGAACAAACGGAAGTTTAGCTTAATTGTATAAAATGTATCATTTCACTGGTTACAAATATATTTAGGGGAGTGATTACGTACCGGAGGACAAATGTATAACTGAAATAAATAACAATGGTGTGATAGTTCCAATCTTCTATTGCTCGCAAGACAGAAGTTGTATCAACGCAGCAAACGCTATATATCATCCTTTCCCAGGGACAAAGTGCTTGAAGAAAAATGGAAAAGAAGGAAAATCGGTAATGTGTTCTTTTTTAACATTTCAAACTCAATGCAATAAGAAAGGTCTATTATAATCTCGCAGTCGTTGTTCCACACTATAATTGGATTTGTGAACGCTCTGAAATACGTGTAAGGTTGGCGGATACCACATGTACAAGACACAGATACATTTTACTAAGTGAAACTCTACAACACCTTAGAAGTTCAAGCATTCCTAAGTGATCAAAGTGCCTTATTGACTATTGACATCATTTTATGTCCGTTTACTGCAATAAATCTATCTGATATTTTGAAAATTAGTCTGTCAATTTCTTTAATCATTTTGAACAATTCTAAATTTCATTTTGTCTCTTTGAATGTAGTTCGATCTTAATCCTTACATTGCACAATGCTAAATTTTAAACGTTGACCTGTTTTTAAGATGAGTGTTCCCTGAATATTTACTGACCGAATAGCAAAGTAATATAGTTTAAACGGACGTGCAGGCTGAGCATGATTTATAGCGGTCAATAAAGCAGAATCCTCAGTTGCAGCAGGGTAAGGGGTCGGTTCGTTCCGGGCGATGCTGCAAAATATTCGTTTAATTTCCAAAATACATTATTCAATTATTTAATTATGAAAAGATACACTGTTTCTACCCTACTTTCTAGTTGAATAATTGCAAAAAGTATAAAGCACATGTTGCGAGTTCAGGTACTTGCATAAAATAAATTTAATTCCCTCTTTGCACGTATATGGAAATTAAGGATTAAGAACAGTTTCTCCTTTTGGTAAACTTTTACCGCTGTACATATTGCAACTCGGGCAAAACAGGAAAACAAGGACTACAAACTAATTGCAATAAGAATAGCACTGATTTTTTTTCAGGTCTGCTTCGACGGTGAATGTAAGACGAAATTTCAATTATGTGAGAAAGACGAAAGCAAAAGCAAGGAACAAGGAAGTGACAAAAGCAAAAGCAGTAGCAAGGAACAAGGAAGTGACAAAAGCAAAAGCAGTAGCAAGGGAAAAGGAAAACTTACCAAGGGAAAAAGAGCAATTCGGAACTTATTTAAAACAATCTGACAATATCCACAGAAATGAAAATATTAGACTGTTGAAACACAAGGTTTTTATTTGCCAAATCCTTGCTAATAAGTAATAAAACACGTATTTAAAAGATGATCAAAACAAATCTATGTCTAAGTTCAAATAAAAATAAGTATTTACGCTTTCTCTGAAAATGTTGTTTTCGTTTGAAAAACAGTGAAAGCTGTAGTTGTATTTCTTTACCGTACACAATTTATGCATTGTTCAAGGTCGGAGTTTGGAGTCACAGACTAGGTCGAACTCATTTGGGATAAGGGAAAACATAACACGCATTTTTTTAATAGAAAAGGGGCATTTATTTAAAATGCCATAAAATAGAGTTTTGTGAACTGATATAACAAAAAGTTAAAAAGTATATAATTTATAAGATTTTCCTTGTATGACATACTTGGGCGGCCGAACAGAAAAGGTAAATGTATTCAAAATGCCATAAAATAGTTTAAAAACTGATATAACACAAAGTAAAAAGTACATAATTTATACGATTTTTAGCTCACCTGGCTACGCCAGAGAGAGCTTTTCTGATCGATGATTGTCCGTCGTCCGTCGTCCGACGTACGTCGTCCGTCGTCCGTCAACATTTTGATTCGAATGACATCTCTTCTGAAACCTCTAGGCCAATGTTAATAAAACTATGCAGGAATGTTCCTTGCATGAAGCTCTACCAAAATTGTTCAAAGAATTCCATTCCATGCAGAACTCTGGTTGCTATGGCAACAAATAGGAAAAACTTTAAAAATCTTATTCTCTGAAACCACAAGGCCTAGAGCTTAGATATTTGGCATGTAACATTGTCTAGTGGATCTCTACCAAGATTGTTCAAATTATGACCCCTGGGTCAAAATTGACCCCGCGCGGGTGGGCACTTAGTTTTTGCATAGGTATATAGAGGAAAAACTTTAAAAATCTTCTTCTCTTAAACCACAAGGCCTAGAGCTAAGATATTTGGCATGTAGCCTTGTCTAGTGGACCTCTACCAAGATTGTTCAAATTATGACCCCCGGATCAAAATTGACCCCGCACGGGGGTCACTTAGTTTTGCATAGGCTTATGTAGGAAAAACTTTAAAAATTTTCTTCTCTGAAACCACAAGGCCTAGAGCTTAGATATTTGGCATGTAGCATTGGCTAGTGGACCTCTACCAAGATTGTTCAAATTATGACCCTCGGATCAAAATTAACCCCGCACAGGTGGTCACTTAGTTTTACATAGGCTTACATAGTAAAAACTTTAAAAATCTTCTTCTTTGAAATTCCAAGGCAAAGAGCTTAGATATTTGGCATGTAGCATTGGCTAGTGGACCTCTACCAAGATTGTTCAAATTAAGGCCCCCCGGGTCAAAATTGACCCCGCACCGGGGGTCACTTAGTTTTACATAGGCTTATATAGGGAAAACTTTAAAAATCTTTTTCTCTGAAACCACAAGGCCTAGAGCTTAGATATTTGGCATGTAGCATTGCCCTGGGGTCAAAATTGACCTTGCCCGGGGGGATCATTTGTTTAACAAAGGCGTATATAGGAAAACTTATTTGGTATATAACATTATCTAGTGATCTTCCACCAGGCAAGTGGACTTGTACCAAGGTGAGCGATATAGGGCCATCTTGGCCATCTTGGCCCTCTTGTCCCTATGTTACATACTTGGGCGGCCAAAAACCACCCTTTACTATGATATTTATAGCATCATCTTAGCAATAAAAATTACGTTTTATTAAATGTAGTGTGCATATTATTGTCGAACCCCTTACTCATATAGTTAATTTGTCCATTATTACTGGTACTGTTCCCGATGACCTTAAATCTGCCCGTGTAGTACCTTTATATAAAAAGAGTGATAAGACGGAAGCTGGTAATTACCGCCTGGTGTCAATTTTAAGTGTAGTGTCAAAGGTCCTTGAGAGAATAATATGATCAGGTAGAGCTTTATGTAACGAAAAATAAGTTACTTTATGCCCATCAATCTGGTTGTAGACATAAATATTCCAAAAATACCTGTCTTTTACATCTTACCGATTTTATTAAATTTGAAATGGATAAAGGAAATTATATTGGCATGGTCCTCCTAGAACTACCGAAGGCGTTCGATACTGTCGATCATGATATTTTACTCATGAAACTAGACGCAATGGGATATTCCAGTGATGTGATTCACTGGTCTAGGTCTTGCTTATCTAGTCGTACACAGTTGGTCAATGTCTCGGGTGTACTTTAATCTAGTGCCACTGTCGCATGTGGGGTTCACAAGGGTTTAATCCTTGCCCCCCATGTGAATGATGTGGAGGCTATTGTCCGTAATAAATTACCTCTGTATGCTGATGACTCGGGGATCTTAGTAGCAGGTAAATATATTCAATATATTACGTCTCAGCTTACTGATGACCTCACTAGTGTAGGTAAATGGCTTACTGATAATAAGCTTTCGCTGCATCTCGGTAAGACGGAGTCCTTTTTGTTTGCTTCCAAGCCCAGACTGAAGTCATGTGATAAATTG